>BQNB010000944.1:135718-138104 GCA_026074375.1 Tanacetum coccineum
TTATCTAAAAACCCTAAACTCTTTACATTTGTGATTTTATCTGTATATATCTTCTATGTAGTAAATCACCATCTAGGAAACTTATTAACTTGTAAAATGGATTTTTACACTTGTTCATGGTTTGATGAACTTTTTCATATGTTATATGGATGCTAAATACATGTTGTAATGGAAGTATAAGTATCATACAAGTGTTGGTTTATCTATAAAAAGTATATATATAAACTAGTTACTTAAAAGTTTACTTAATAAGTTTATAAGTAAAAGTGATGTAAGGACTTGTTATCATGGACATTTCTTGGACAAGATCACTGGAAAATTGTTAGAGGACTTTAAGTATATAAGACATGTGGTATAAGTTATTGTAAAGGATTTGTAACAAAGTTACTAAAGTAAAAAGTTTCAAAAACAAGTTTAAACACATTTTAACAAAAAGATCAAAAAGGGTCTGATCAAATTCAAAAAATAATGTATTTATTTTATATTTTTATAAAATACTACAAGTTACAAGGATCGTAGGCATATAGAGAACTCGAAAAACTGATTTATAACGAAGGAGATACGACATTTACAAGATATACGATAATAAACGTGTTTATAAAAGAAATTTTATAAAAACTTATTACAAACCACTTCTGATATAAAAGATTGATTATTTTTCTCATATAGTACATAATTTTAGGATTTCAAAACATTAAGAATCATAATTTTTTGATCAATAACGAAGGAGTTATGGATTTTTCTGTGTTTACGATAATTAAAGTTTATAAAAATAATTATATAAACTATGAACAGTAAAAATCACTATTCATCTCAGATACATTTTTGAAAAATACATTAGTTAGATAAAACTTTCAATTTCGAAGACGTGCTCGAAAGAATCACTAAAATCGGAGTTAAAACGAATAAGATACGACTTTTACGAGTTTTACGATAACTAAATTTATAAAAGTGTATGAACAGTAAAAAGTACTGTTCACCAGTAGGTTGAAAATATGAAAATGTAATATTTTGATACCTTGTCTTAATACGAAAGCGTGGACATAAGAAACGTATGAAACGGACTTAAAACGAGAAAGTTACGCCGTTTTTACTAAAGACAAATTTATAAACGTTTTTACTTTATAAATATGATTTCACAAATACAATTAGATGGTGATGTAACTATATAGAATTATATATGGTATTAGTTATTCAAAGTACAAGTACTCATACGACCTATACTTAATTAGGTTGCATTCGGACACTTACGTGACGCATTTTCTGATATACTTGTTATCCATTCACTCAAGGTGAGTTTATAGCCCCACGTTTTACTTGTTTTACATAAACTTTACAACTTTTGGTGTAAGAACATGCTTGTTACCGAACTCATTTACATGGTTGGTTTGAATTTATTACATGTGCATTTACAATTCGTTTTACAAACTGGTCTACACACTCAGTTATTTATTTTGGAACGAAATACATTGCTTGTTTCACTTATTTTTGAAAACAAGGACATTACTTTACTTTTACCCAAATGATTACGGATTAGCTTAAGTGGACTGAACTGTGAATTACTCGGAGGGTAAGCACGAATGTTATGAAATAGATCTATTCAGGTGTGACAGCCCTGTTCGGGTGATTAGCTATTATCGAGAAAACGAACGTTATAGCATGTCAAAGCACAAAAATTATATGAACACGAACACTTATGGTGCCTTGATAAAGTGGCATATATATGAGTCTACGCAGCAGTTTCATGAACTTAGAGTAATAGTAATCATTGTTTTATACACACAGGAATATTTACGTTGCCTTGAATAAAGTGGCAATACATACTTTGAACAATGAGGGTCCAACTATACATATGTTTTTGTGACTATTTGGGGATTGAAATGGTCATGCATACTTTACAAATCTTTGATTTACAACATTCAGACATACATTTTGGGGAACATACAAGGATTGAAACAGTCATACATACTTTACAAAACTTTGGTTCAACATTTATACTTAAACTAACCTATGAACTCACCAACTTTATGTTGAAACTTTTTAAGCATGTTTTTTCTCAGGTGAACAAGTGATTGAAGAGTTTTATACACGTAAAACTTATATATAAAATATAATACTTTTTTAAAGAGAAATTAAGAAAATTACCAAGTTACCCTTGATAAAATTTACTCTCAAAAATATATATAATATAATATATATTACGTATATTAAACCGGGTAAATATGATCACCCGGGTCGTTTCCTCAACGACTAGTGAAATTGAAACCTCGTTTAAGCTTGGATTCTGATTTGAATGAAACAAAGATATTTGATTTGGAAAGATTTAAAAATAAAATTAAAATGAACAATTAAACAAATACGGAAAACGCAACTATTAAGCAATTTG
>BQNB010000945.1:0-72984 GCA_026074375.1 Tanacetum coccineum
TTCAAAAGTTATGCATTGTACACTTGTACACATGTCTTATTAGATTATACTTTTGGTTTGTATGTAAACATTACATATAGATGGGGTTTTTTTATAAACGTTAACGTTTAACATTTGGTTTGTATAGATAAGGCTTTAACATTTAATGTACAAGCCCTATCTATATGTGAAAGGAGAACTTTATATATTATCACAAAAGAAGTACAAGCCCCTTAATATGATCAGGCCTATGGATACTCAACAGAAAGCTCAAGAACAAAAACTGCTTGCTAGACTAAAGCATCTAACTAATTATACTATATCAATACAGACACGTACCAAAAAGTATACAATATCCTATATGCTGTAATTTCATTCTTTTTTATTATGCTATACTTATTCTTTGTAGTTTCGAATTCCACTTCAATTCCACACTAAAAAAAAGATTTTTAGTGACAGAGGTTCTAATGACACAAAAAAATGTCATTATATCTAACTTTTTGGTAACACTTTTTTTTTTAAAAGTGTGGGCAAAAGTCTAAAAAATTGACATTTAATGACACTTCTTATAAGCAAAACCTCTCACAAAAGGCAAAACCTATTTACTCACTTTTTTTGTATCACCGTATATATATTTTTTTGTATGGAGCGAGGGATTTTAATCATTTCATTACGTCGGCTGGGCTTGTTGAAGTTCAATTGGAAGGGTATAGCTATACTTGGGCGCACCCCTCGGCATCTAAAATGAGTAAGTTAGACCGTTTCTTAGTTTCTGATGGGTTTCTTTCTTTGTTCCCTCATACTTCAGCAGTGTGCCTTGATAGGCATCTCTCGGATCATCGGCCGATCCTTCTCCGGGAGTTTAACACAGATTATGGGGCTACCCCGTTTCGTTTGTTTCACTCATGGTTTGATTTTCAAGGCTTTGATGATATGATTACTCAGACTTGGAATTCTATTAATCTCAATGATAGTAATGCTATGGTTCGCTTAAAAAAAAAATCTTTATCACGCTTTATATCATAAATCTTAAACTTTATTAGATAATCGGTCAAAAACTATATCTTGACCCTTCTAGTAAAATCTGTTATAAAACGAGTCATGGTTTTAATCTCGACTTACTGAAAACAAATAAACATCACTTAAGATACAATTTTGAATTATTGGAATGTTTCTTGAAGAGAAACAAATATTTGTTGGAGAAAATTTACTACGTGGTAAAAATAGAAGGAAGTCTGTAAAAAATACAGTAGCAGTTAAAGTAGTATCTGAAAAAGGCCAAATGAAGAGTCATGATTTGTTTGCCTTTTACTCCTCGGGAGTATAATAATTTAATTTTATTGCTTTTTCTTTATTCGTGTCTTTTGTTAATTCCCATAAACATGATGCAATGCAACTACATAGACAATGACAAAAAGGATATTGTGGTCATTTGACATTTAATACTTGTAAATTGATTATGTACTTTGTTGATAGATTGTATATTTGAAAATGAAAATAAGGATTAAAAATGGGTTACCTAAACCAATAGCGTTTAAAGAGTGTCTTTTACTTCTTGTAATATACTTGTGATAATAGACAAATAACTAGATTAATATCAGATTCATGTTTGGTTAATTTAAGCAAGACAATCATTATCGAAGAACATCTTAAACTTAGCTGAAAGAAAAAATATTGTTATGTCTACTAATTTTATTGATTTTGGTTAAGCCTTATTATTTTTGTAGAAAGAGCATGTAATGAACTTATTATTTTCATATTTGTACTGAAGGGTTTTGGCTCAGTTGGTATCTACATATGAAAAACTTATAGATCCACTGAAGAGATTTTGTGGATAAAATGGTCAAGGGTTCGAGTCTCGCCTCCTGCCTACTCTAGTTGGTGTCTCATTACGCGTGAAGAGTTGCCTGAGCTATTCTTTTTGGGTTGGATAATGGCTGATGCCAAAAATATAAATTTGAAGTCGTGGTTTCCTTCAATTTTGTTTTGGTAACTTTTTATGAATTATCCATAAAATTTGTTGTTGAACATTAAATATTTGATGTTAATCAATTGTTAATTTTTTAATTAAGAAAAAAAAAATAGCAATTTTGTTTTGGTAACTTTCCTTACTGCCCTTTTTATTTCTATTGTCCTTTGTTTTTATTAATATGAATATCTCATTTGATATTTGTGGATTATTCTATAAATAACTCTTCCATGTTAACTCTCTCCTCTAACCACTTTTCCCGCCATTTCCACCATTAACAAGATTCATCTTTAAATCACAATTACTAAAGATCCAACCGTTAAATCCTTTTAAAAATTACATTTTTAGAATCTACACTTTAGTCCGATCACATTGATAGTGTTTTTAGGCTGATTTACTGGTTCGATTTGTGTAATTGAAAACAGCACTTTCCCGCCAAAATTGATTTGGAATTTCAGATTTTAAATCAAGGAGATGTTGTTGTCTGGTATGATTTGATGGATATTATTCTCGATTGTTTGCTGTGATTTCAAATTTTTTGCTGTTAATTTGTCATTTTTTGATTTTCCCCAATTTCGAAACCCTAATTGAAAATGAGATCTAAACGTAGGCAAAAGATCCCTCATAATCTTGAGGATTTTGTGCACAGTATCAATACTACAAAAACTAAGAATAAAGCTCGGGTATCTGAAATGAATGATGGTGAGGTGGTAAGTCAAAAAATGAATGAGCATAAAAATGGGGAAAATAGAAGGGAACACAGTCAGGATGAGTTTGTTTTGGGCAGATGTGGAATTGAGGAAATTGATGAGATAGAAAGTAATGTGTATGAGAATTCTGATAAGAACTTAAGTGATGTTAGGTTTTCTTCTGCTAGTAATAAAGAAGGGAGTAAGGTTGATGATAACAAAGAGGTTTTGGAAAATGAGGCAGGAGAAGGAGTAAAGGCTTTTAATGAATGTGGAAATGATGATGATGAGTGTAATGGAAGTGTAAAAAGGTCTGTGCAAATGAATGAAGTTGGTAACAAAAGTGATAGTAAGTTGAATGATAAGAAGGAAAGCAGTGGGGGTGTTTGGAACATGAGATTTGTTGATATTGTGAAAGCTAACCAAATTGAGAACAAGCTAGAGGAAATATCTACTGAACTAGGAGAAAATGGTGTTGAAGTGGTAGTTCTTAATGATGAGATGATTGAATTAGGGTGTGAGAAATGGAAGAATACTGTGTGTGGTTTTTTCATAGGAGGATATGTTACATATAATGAAGCCAGATACCATCTAAGGAGAATGTGGAATAAGTATGGTTTTATTGACATTTTGAAAAATGATGGAGGGGTGTTTTTATTCAAGTTTCAAGATGATAAAGGAATGGATGAAGTAGTTAGAAATGGACCTTGGTTGGTGAATAATAAACCAATGTTTGTGCAGAAATGGAAAGTGGGAATGGTACTAGATAAAGCTGAACCTAGTAAATTGCCAATATGGGTCAAAATTCTGAATGTTCCTATGGAAGCATGGAGTGTGAAAGGAATTAGTGCACTGGCAAGTAGTCTAGGAAAACCAATCATAATGGATGAGATGACTGCTAAAATGTGTGCTAAAGGTGAAGGGAGACTGAGTTTTGCTAGAGTTCTTATTGAGATTGATGCTGGAAAGAAACTGAAGCAGGAAATTGAGGTGGTTTATAAAGGGAATAAATGTCATGACAAGTTTACTAAGACTATTAAGGTGGAATATGCTTGGAAACCAAATGTTGTGGATTATTATGCAAGAGGTTTTTTCTGGCACGCTAACAAAAGTTGAAGATTGAAAGAAAAAGTCGTAATTGAGGGACAAAGATAGGAGGGTAAGCTGAATGCTGATGAAACCTTTACTGTGTTTTTTTTTTTTTTTTTTTTTTTTTTTTCTGCAAAATAGGAAAATGAACTATGCTAAGGAGACTCAGAACAATAGCAAATGGAGTGGGTATAATGGATATAATGGAAGTTTTGTTAATAGAAGAAATTATGAGGATCCAAATAGAGGTTATAATGGATATAGGAATATTGGAAGATGGGACTATAGGAAAAAGCAGGACACTAAAATGGGAGGTACAAGTAATGGAGTTAATAGGGATGCGGGTGTAAAAAGTCAGACTGAGAAGGAAGAAAGTCAAAAAGGGAAGAGCATTGAGGAAAAAAGTAAAGGTAATGATAACAGTGAGGGTATGAGAATAGGAAAGGAAAATATGAATGATGCAGGAAGAAGTTCTTATAATAGATTTACTTTTTTGAATGAATTAATTGGAGAAGAGGAACTTGTCCCAAATGTTGATCAAAGGAAGATAGTAGATGAATATATGAATAAGGAGGATAATGAGAATGATATTGGTAAGCAAGGATGGAATAAGGAAATGGAAAAGTACTATAGAGATAGGAAAGAACTGTTTGATGCAGCAAAATCTATGGAACAAAATGAAGATGTGGAATGTGATGATCATAATGAAGTAGATTTTGGTCAAAGGAATAAGGATGGTGGAAGGGAAAGGGAAGCCCTTATATAGGGTCCTTTTTGATACCATATTTTTAGGAATAGTTTAGTTTTTATAGGATAGAATTAGGCTGTGTGTTGTGTGTTGTGTGTTGTGTGTAAAAACAGACAGAGTGATTGTAAGGAAAAGAATTGAGAGATGATGAGAGTTAAAAATAGACAAAGAGCTGTGTGTTTTAAAAATAGACAAAGTGTTTGGAAGCTTAAAAGAATGAGAAAAGTGGTGAGATAAAAAACAGAAAGAGAGTTTGTGTGAATAAAAACAGACAGAGTGCTTTGGTGAGTAAAATAATTGAGAGAAGTGGTGAGATAAAAAATAAAAAGAGAGCTTATGTGTGTAAAAACAGACAGAGTGTTTGGGTGAACAAAAAAATTGAGAGAAGTGAGGAGAATAAAAACAGAAAGAGAGTTTGTGATATGAAAAATAGACAGAGTGAATGGGTGAGAAAAAGAATTGAGAAAAGTAGTGAGAATAAAAACAGAAAGAGAGTATATAAAAATAGACAGAGTATTTGGGTGAGAAAAAGAATTGAGAGATTAAGTGAGCCTAAAATAGAAAGAGAGGATATATAATATAGGATAGATGGATTTTAATGCTGCCATTTGGAATATTAAGGGTATGAGTACCTCTGATAAGCAAAAAGAAATAAGGAATCTTATTAAGAATCAAAATTTGTAGTTATGTGGTATCATTGAAACCCATATTAGGTACACAAATATTTTGAAAGTGGGAAAAAGTGTGTTTGGTAATTGGGATTTTACAAGTAATGGTGAGGATAACAACAAAGGGTGTAGAATTATGGTTGGATGGAATTCTAACAAGATAAATGTCTAGGTCATTGCTAAAGCTAAGCAGTGTATGTTTCTACTGGTAGAGACTGTATGTATAAAGATTAAATTCTTTTGTACTATGGTGTATGCAAGTAATTCATATACTGAGATAATGAGACTCTGGAAGGATTTAGGAGCTCAAAAGGTTATTACTGATAAAGAGCATGGGTTATTTTGGGAGACTTTAATGTGACCTTGAAAATAGAAGAGCAGTCTAATGGGAGCTCTATACCCTCTAATGAGATGAATGAATTTGATGAATGTATTAGGGAAACTGAATTGGATGATATTCTTAGCTATGGTTTTCATTTCACATGGACCAAAAGTAGGATGAATCCTCAGTGTAAAACTCTAAAAAAGCTTGATAGGATTTTGATTAATGAGAGTTTTATGGATAATTTTTAGACTGCTAATGGGATTTTCCTCCCCTACTTGATTTCTGACCATTCTCCTGCAATTTTAAGATTACCAAATGGAATGGCAAAAAGGAGGAAAGCTTTTAGGTTCACTAATTTTGTTACTGATAAGGAGTTCATTCCTATTGTGAAGAGAGCCTGGGAAGTGGAAATTAGTGGTCATATGATGTATAAAATAGTGAAAAAGATGAAGCTAATGAAAAATGGCTTGAATAAATTGAGTTGGAAAGATGGTAACATATTTGAAAGGGTAACAAAGTTAAAAGGGAGTTTAGAGGATGTACAAGCTGAAGTGGATAAATATCCACATAATGAAGAGATTAAAGCCAAAAGTTGCAAGATTTTAAGTGAGTATTATGAAGCTCTGAAGGATGAAAATGATTTGTTGATGCAGAAAGCAAAGATTGAATGGTTGAAAGATGGTGATAGAAATACTGCATTTTTTCATAAGATAATCAAAGGTAGAATGCATAAAGGAAGGATTGTTTCAGTTTGTAATGAAAAAGGTGAGAGGTTTGAGAATGATCAGGTAGCAGAACAGTTTGTGAAACATTTTGAACAGTTTCTTGGTAAGAAAGATGAGGTTATTGAGATGCCAAAGGACAGAATCATTTTCCCAAATAAGTTGAAGATTGAGGAAATTGCCATGATGAGTAGAGATGTAAGTGATGTTGAAGTGAAAAATGCCATGTTTGATATTGAAGATTCAAAAGCACCAGGACCAGATGGTTTTACTGCTAGATTCTACAAGTCAGCTTGGTGTATAATTGGAAAAGATGTTTGTCAAGCAGTGAAAGAATTTTTTCAAAGAGGAAAGCTTTTGGGTGAGGTAAATGCCACTTTAATCACACTTGTTCCTAAAGTTCCTAATCCTAATAAAGTATCTGAATTCAGACCTATTGCCTGCTGTAATGTGTTGTACAAGTGTATAAGCAAAATTATCATAAATAGGTTGAAAGGGGTTCTAGGAAATTTGGTGCATGAAAGTCAGAGTGCCTTTATTACTGGAAGACAAATCACTGATAATATATTGCTTGCACAGGAGTTGTTTAAAGGGTACTATAGGAAACAAAAGATTAAGAAAGTTGCATTTAAGATTGATTTGCAAAAAGCATATGATACTATTAGTTGGAATTTCTTAAAAGTGGTTTTGGAACAATTTGGATTTCCTGATAAAATGGTCAAATGGATAATGGTGTGTGTTAGTACTGCTAAGTTCACCATTAACATCAATGGGGAAAGAGTAGGTTACTTTAGTGGTGGAAGGGGTCTAAGGCAAGGGGATCCTATGTCACCATACTTGTTTACTTTGGTTATGGAGGCTTTCAATCTTATAATGAGGAAAAACATTAAAGATACATTAGAGTTTAAATTTCATCATGGATGTCAAAAGCTGGGAATAACACATCTTTGTTTTGCTGATGACTTACTAGTTTTTTGTCATGGGGACCATAAATCTGTGAATGTCATTAAAAAAGCTCTGGAGGAGTTTAGTAGTTACTCAGGATTGAAAGCTAACATGGGTAAAAGTACTGTGTTTTTTGGTGGATTATCTAGTGCAGAACAGAATAGCATTCTTAGTATTGTCCCATTTGCTATTGGAAAATTGCCAGTGAGATATTTGGGAGTACCATTATTAACTAAGAAGATCACTGCTGATTGTAAGCCTTTGGTAGAAAAGGTCAAAAGTAGAATCTTGGACTGGAGAAATAAGGCTTTGTCATATTCTGGAAGGCTACAATTAATTGCATTTGTTCTTAGTGCAATGCAGATATATTGGGCTTCTGTCTTTTTACTACCAAAGAATGTGATCTATGAAATCAATAAGCTTCTTAAGGGTTTTTTGTGGTGTCAAGGGGAAATGACCAGAGGAAAGGCAAAAATTTCATGGAAGAGTATTTGTAGACCTAAAGAACAAGGTGGACTTGGCATCAAGAATTTACAAGTATGGAATGAAGTTCTTCTAATCAAACAGTTGTGGAATGTGATTGCTAAAAAGGATACACTTTGGGTTAAATGGGTCAATTCTGAAAATCTAAAAGGAAAAAGTATATGGGTTGTTACTGCAAAAGCTAATAGTAGTGCTGGGTGGAAAGAAATTCTAAGCCTAAGGGATAAGGTTAGGAAGCATATTCTATGGAAAATTGGAGATGGAATGAGCATTAATACATGGTATGATAACTGGTGCTCTATTGGCCCTATTTGTGATTTTGTTACTTCTAGAGAAATATATGAAGCAGGATTGAATATTGATACAACTATAAGTGAGTTGGTAAACAAGTATGAAGGTAATTGGCCTGAGGGGTGGAATATTGAATATCCTATCCTAAATCAGACTGGTATGATTAGAAGACAAGATGGTGAAAAGGATAAAGCAGTCTGGGTAGACAGGAATGGAAAGGAAAGTATATTTAGCATAAGGCAAGTTTGGAAGGATATTACATATGATGAAACAAGAGTGGACTGGTATAAAATAGTATGGTTTGGAAAAAACATTCCAAGGCATGCATTTGTGCTATGGATGGCTGTGCAAAATAAACTGAGTACACAGGACAGAATTGCAGCATGGAAGACTAATGAGAAAATGGAATGTGTTTTCTGTAAAGAGTGCTTGGACTCAGTGGAACATCTGTTTTTTCAATGTAATTACACTAAACATGTATGGAAAGAAGCCCAGAAGTTGCTTAATGTAGGGTTGTCTTTTAGCTGGAATGAGATTATTGGTGAATTAAAGAGGCTGCCAAATAATAAGAACATTTGGAGCATTGTAAGAAGACTAGTTTTTGGTGCAGCAGTATACTACACATGGCAAGAAAGAAACAGCAGAGTTTTTAAAGGTGAGAAAAGAGATGAAAAGGTTTTGCTTCAAATCATTAAGGAAACTATGCAGATGAAGATTGCTGGTTTTGAAGTAAAAGAATCAAGAGCATTGGAAGAAGTTGAAGAGAGATGGAACATTAAAATTCAAAAAAAGAAAGAAAAGATGGTAGAATGAATGTATGATGTTATTGAATTTGGGTTTTGTATGGCTAAGTAAAAGCTTGGGGCATGTCCCATTGCAGTAGCTTATACTTTTGTTGTATTGAATATATTTGAAGTAATATAATTCACATTTTCACAAAAAAAAAATGTACGATTATATAGAGATTGGTTCAAATGAAAAGTGGATATTGGTAAAAAGAATAAAAAGGGCTAGAGATGTAACATATGCTAATTTATTAATAGGGATATGTTAGACATTTAACCACTCTTTTTTAAATATTCATTTACTCCTCTTTAACCTCCTATTTTAACTTTTAATTTGCCTAATCTTTTTATTCATCTAACCGTTCATTTTTAAATTGACACGTCACTTAACTTTCATTTTAGTGAATGTGTGCCAAAATTTCGTCGATGTTCAAATATGTTTCAATGTTTCAATTAAGTTAGTCGTAAATACAGTATATTCAAAATAACAGTTTAATGTGTGTCAATATATTTTTATGTGTCAACATTTTTATGTGTCAATTGTATTGTATTGATAGTGTGTCAACATTCATCGTGTGTCAATTATAAAAAAATTATGTGTCAAGCATGTGAGCATTATTAGTTAAACCATTCTTTGATGTGTCAATAATATTGTAGTGACATTATGTTAACGTTGAAAGTCAACTTTGAAAAGTGTGTCAATTATATGAAACCATGTGTGTGTTAACATTTTTAGTAAAAAAAATCTTTTATGTGTCAATAATATCATATTGATAGTGTTGTCAATTATAAATTTTATGTGTCAAAGTGTGTCGACATTTTTAGTTAAAAAATTATTTTATGTGTCAATGATGTAATATTTGACAATGTGTCAATACTGATAAATAAGAAGATATGTGTAAACATTCTCAATATTCTTAGTTAATAATTAAAAAAAAACGTAGGAGAATTGTTTGAAAATTAATTGTGTTTCATTAATGAGGAATCAAAATAAACCGTTACAAAATTTTGAAACAAATGCATGGCATTAATATGGACGTGGGTAAAAAAAACGTATAATGGTAAATAGAAAAGGACAATGTTACCCTTTTAGCCTCACAATGATACATAATAACCCACTAAAATTAATACATTAACATTAACAACTCAATTTAATCTCATCCATTAATTTTTTTGTCATTGATAGATCTAATGGCTGTAAACCCTTTTTATTCTTTCTATCACTAATCACTTCTTACAATAACCACACCCTATTAGTCATTTAGTCCTAGTCCTACTGTCCTACAATAGTACAATATTAGAATAGTTTTTGGTCATTTGGTAATGTAGTCATTTAGCCCAATCTGAGGTCCAATTTAAAATTGAGTAATCTTAATATACAGCCCAGTTACTTGCTACTCAGAAGATTATGTTTATTTGATCTGTTCAATAAAAAGGCTTGGAAATCATAATACAAGACGTATGATGTCAAATGACCAACAATAATCTCTGTCAAAATATTTGTGTGCTGAAGTATTGTCTAATTCAATAAGAAAGGGATTTGTGAATAAACAGTTAATGAAATCAAGATATGTAAAAATGGTCCTACGGTTTGTCACTTGTTCTTTGCAGATGAGAGTCGCTTTTTTGTTCGTGCAAATACAACTAAATGTCAAAGATTGAGGAACGTAATAGACACGTATTGTCGAGCATTTGGACAACATGTAAATTATGACAAATCTGAGATTACGTCTAGTCCGAATGTTTTAGCAAACACAAGTGATTTCTATTCTGGATGCTCCAATGGGGTACACTCCAAGTTATGTATAGCGTAGTTTTTGTTATGCCCGATAACTAATTATAAATTGATCAAAGTGGAATGTTGGCAATGGCTATTCAGTTAGGGGTGTTTGAGATTGCTTATTTAAAATAGATTATGCGTTTTCAAAATGGATAATCAGATAATCAAATTTTATAAAACGTGATTATAAATATAGTGTTTGGATTTGATTATGCTATTTGATATCTCAATAATGAGATAATCAGTTTTTGAGTGTTTGACAAATATAACTATTTTATAACTTAATGTGTAAAGTTACCAAAATAGACATATGCATTATTAATAAGATGGGTCATATCTGAATAAATCAAAGGGCAATATGGATATTTAACCTGTAGTTTGTGGGCCACATAAAAATTAAATGAAGTCAAACAAAAAAAAATCAAAAATGCGTTATGAAAAAGTAGCTAGGCTTCTACTTATCCAAATTCACGTTTTGAACCATTCACATCGCAAATAATCACGTTTTGACTTTTGTTACCCAAACACTACTTTAATATATGACAGGACAAATGGGTATCACCGACTGTCTTAAATGATATGTCGTATGCGACCACCACAATGTCAATACGATAAAATTGGTGATTTAGCTTAGGATGTTTCAGTTGTGCATAGACTATTCCCGAATGAAATTGCCAAAAAAAATAATATCACCACTTTATCAAGATTACTCTCTATTTTGGGAATTCTCAAATAACGGTGATTTTAAAGTGTGTGACCTTGTACACGACATGTTTGAGTGAACTTATGCCAACGGAAAACCTTTCTGCTCTTGAAAGTTTTTTGTGGAAGGCCAAAGTTCCACCAAAAGATAAACTATATTTGCTTGGCGAGCTGGAAGAATTTATTTCTAACAGTGGTTAATCTTCAAATGTGTCATTTAGTGGTCAATAATGCGCATTGTGTTTCACCACACAAAGATATTTTGCATTTCCTCTTTTATGTCGATGGGCTCGAATGATGGGGGAGTCAACTAACCTGGCTCATACACTCAACAACAACGACAACAACAATACCCAATTCTGCCTGAGCAGGGTATGGACCCAAATTATCATATAAAAAAACTATTAAACGTGAGACAAAAAAAATAAATTCCGAAAAAAAAATAAAAAAAAAGAACATCTAAAAAAAAAATTAACGGCCCGAAACAACGTGCGGGACATAAGCTCATATAAAGGAAAAACAAACTATTAAACATGATACCGAAAAAATAAACCCGCAACATAATTCCATCGTATAAAAAAAACCTTTAAACATGAGGCCGAACACATATGCCAATATAAGAAAAAAATAAACTATTAAATATGAGACCGAAAAAATAAACCCGCACAAAATTAAAAAACAATTAATGGCCCGCAACAACGTGTGAAAAAATAACGACCCGCAGCAACGCGCGGTAATCCTGCTTGTTTTATACATTTCACAAGTGTAAGACCACCCCTTTGACCATGCTACAGTGTCAATCATAGTGGGCCAAAAAATTAGCCCACAATCTGGCCCAACTTCTAACCCAAACTAAAAAAAAAATTACAAAACGTTACAGTGCCAACCAAAGTGGGCCAAAACAATAGCCTATAATCTGGCCCAACATCTGACCCAAAGTAAAAAAAAATTTAAACATGAGACCCAACACATAAATCATATTAAAAAAACTATTAAAATTTAACCGCCCGAAACAACGCGCGGGACATAAACTCATATAAGAGAAAAAACAAATTATTAAACATGATACCGAAAAAATAAACTCGCCACGTAATTCCATAAAATTATACTTAAAAAAAAGGAAACCCCCGTATAGCCTAAAAAAAAAACCCCTTTAAACATGAGGCCCAACACATATGTCAATATAAGAAAAAAACAAACTATTAAACATAAGACCGAAAAAATAAACCCGCACAAAATTAAAAAAAACACAATTAATGGCCTGCAACAACGTGCGAAAAATTAACGCCGCGCAGCAACGCGCGGGTAATCCTGCTTGTTTATTTCTAATCTTCAAAGGTGTCATTTAGTGGTCAATAATGCGCGTTGTGTGCATTTTGGTTCACCAAACAAAGATATTTTGCATTTCCTCTTTTATGTCGATGGGCTCGAATGATGGGGGAGTCAACTAACCTGGCTCATACACTCAACAACAACGACAACAACAATACCCAATTCTGCCTGAGCAGGGTATGGAGGAGGTGAAATGTAGACAGATTATACCCTTATTTTTGACGGGTAAGGAGACTGCTTCCGGGTAAACCTCCGGCTAAGGGACAGCAGAGAGAGAGAGCGAGCGAAAGAAAGCCATAGAAAGCCATGTTTTTTTTTTGATTTTTTGATTTTTTGATTTTTTTTTCTTTTAGAATTATAATAATAATTATTATTATTGCTTTCGAAAGTATGATAAAGAAAGGAAACAAGCCAGGCGAAGATACACGGGCAAGATACAAAAGGCAAGAAAAAGCACATATCAAGCAAGACGAAGCAAAAGCAACACACAAAGCACAAAAAGCACAAAGCAAGCATACGAACACGGGGGCAGGCAAAGCAACAAACGAGCAGGCAAGCACGGAAAGCAAACATTCGACAAAAACGGAGAGACATACAAATAGCAATAGAGCAAAAAGCACAAAGACACCAAGAAATTAAAATCACTAAAGCGGGGCAAACTAGCTTAAAAAAGGCCTAGAGGCCCTACCAACAGAAAGCAGCAGCAAAGAGGCAGGCAAACCACGGAAGCACACAAGCACCGAAACAAGCAAAAGACAGGGAAGCAAGGAACACAACAGGACCATAGAAGACAAGGCAAACAAAGGCAAACTAAACCAAACCATCTACACTCTCCATCTAACCTCCTAATCTAATTCTAGCCCACCTCTCTAACCTATCAAAAAACTAAAACGCAAAAAGGCCAAACAAGAAAAGACGCAAAAGACACAAGGCAAGCAAAGCACACGCAAGTAAAGCCGACAAACATAACTAAACCAACTAAAAAAGGGAAGCAGAGGAAGAAAAACCACGACACAACAAGGACATGAAAAAAGACGACATGGCACACAAGAACACACGAAGCAGTCACCTAACTCCCTAGTCTAATTCTAGCCCTCCACTCGTTCCTATGAGAGGTCATGTCCTCGGACAAGAGTAGCTCCTTCATGTCAAGCTACACTCTATCTTCCCATCTAAGTTTTGGTCTACCCCTTCTCCTCAGGCCACCGACAACCAAAGCTTCTACTCTCTTAACTGGTGTTGACTGTGGTCTTCTCCTGACATGCCCAAACCACCTCAACCGTCTTTCCCTCATCTTGTTGATGATAGTCTCCACTTGCTCTATACACTATGTTAGTAAATCAAGCATCTATCATCAACTACTTTGTGGCTGTAATATTTGGGCATTGTGACAAATGAGAGGTTTTTCTTATGATTTGTTGGAGCATTTAGATGGAGCGCAATCGCGTTGTATATGGTCAATCATCACAGAGTTGTCACATAATCTGCCAAAACGCAATTAACGTACCACATTATTATCATATTGCTTATGCACACCTTAATTAGTACACAAATTGGGATAAAAAATTCTTCTAAAGTTGGTGTATGGCAACCTCCTTATCAATAAGGGGTTAAACTTAATTCTGATGTTATATAGTTGCCAAATAGTGGTAAAACTGGAATGAGGTTTATAGCACGCAACTGTAAAGGCGATGTCTTATTTTTAGAGCCGGCTCTTGTTGCTGAAGCTAAAGCCGCATTATGGGCCACAAAAATAGCAACGGAATACAATGGCAAGATTGATATTGAGATGGACTCGCTTACTTTATATAGATCATTATATATGCAAAGAAGTTGATACAAATTTCTAGCATATGTCATGACATTGTTAATATAAAAAATCTTTGTTTTAGCAGTGCACATGGGTCTTTGTAAATCGCTCGGGTAATAAAGTAGCACATAGCATTGCTAGTTGGGCACTTGGGCGTTAGGTGATATCCCAACTTATGTAAATCCTGGTCCGGTTCATCCAGAGTCAAATGTTCGGATGCAAACGGATACTGTTTGATTTATTTAAATTTTACGTACGAAAATGTGTTTATCAAAGAAAACAAAAAAAAACCTCAGTTTTTCAAACTATGTTTAAGTATCACTTGTATTAGTCAATTTGTCATGCATTAATAATTGTATGTTATGTAGAAGGATTAGAATCCTCTAAAGTTGAGTCAAACATGATACATCATGTTCACCAATCACAAATTAGTTAATTGTATAAAACTTTTTCTTTTAATAAAAATCATGGGCCCACTTATTTATTTTCATTCACAATAAACTTAACATGATCAATCATGTTTGACCATAACTTTAGAGAATCCTTTTCCTATGTAGAATTTGATTGATAATTTTGTCCATCATGTCTACATTGTTCACTGTTTATATGCGTGTCGATGTCCTGGTTCAAAACATGTATTTTGTTTTGTATCAGCTTGTCAAAGTTAAATTCTTCCAACCGGAACCCATCCACATTTGTTCTCATTGCTCGCTTGTATCTTCTTAAGCCAGTATCTAAATAACATCTTGTATACTTACCTTTAAGTGCAAAAGATCAAACGCTCAAAAAGTAAATGATTGATAAAGAGATCGTGAAACATGCCTAAATCAAAGGTTATTATTATGAGAAGAAAAAAACGCATATGTCAAATGTCATACATTGAATTTTATGGACATTAGACATGCTAATCATATTACAAAAATTTAATATCATGTAATTAAAAAACCAACTTTGGTTATTTATAGTTATTTTCCACCATATGTGTACAAGATTCTCTTATATTATTTTAGCAGCTTTTCCCCATTAGTTTTTTGTTGTGATTCACGAACTGTTTTGTCACTGGCCCAACGTGCACTGCCACAACCAAACTACATAACAGCCTCCAACTCTCAAGAATCCTATGTTTCCAACAATTTAATATTTCATTCATTACATATCTTATTATATATTTTGTCCTATAAAATTTTGCATTCCATGTATGGATGACTTTGAGAAAGAATGTGAGATAACATTATATTCGGTGTCATCATGTCACCAAACTGTTACTTTGTGATACCAGGTGCTCGTATTATAAGTGATCATACTACGTTAGTCATCAATGTTGATTCCCAGTGAAACCACATGTATGATGGTTGACAACATTATTACCATTTGAATGTTTTCTAAATTAATAAAGACAAGAGTTAAATGTATAACAGCTAGTATCATAAACATAGTATAAGAACGCACGGTACTTATCAAGAATTGTATTAGACTTGTAATTTTGTATAACAATGGTGTTAAGTGATTACGATGTAGTCTCAAGTGATTCGATGCAACGTTAAGTGTTAAGTGTTTAGTAAGAGAACTGAAGCAGTACGAAACGCATATATGTATGTTATTAAGGGTGAGCATGGTGCGGATCGGTGCGGATTCTGGCAAAAATCACACCGCATCCGCAATTGCGGATTCTATAAAAGTATAAACCGCACCATGCGGATCCTGCGGTTTCGGTTTTGCGGTTTCGCGGTTTTCAAATGCGGATTTTCGGGTTTTAACCGCACCACACCACATATGACCATTTTTTAATTTTGGGCTTGAACCCAATAAAAATTTTGGGCTTGAACCAAATAGTAATTTTGGGCTTAATGTAAATACACTATTATAATTATATTCATGTGAGATAAAACTGAAAATATAAACACTTAATTAGTAAAACGAAAAATATAAAACTGATAAAACTGTAAATACACCGCATCCGCACCACACTCCTAAATCTACTTTATACTTTTTAGCCCAAAGAAACCCCGCCTTTTTAAAAGCCATGCGTTTCAATTTTTGAGAGATAATTAGTAAAAATTTGAAATATTTTTATTAAATTTATTATTTATAGCAATTGCGGTGCGGTTCGGGTATAGCGGTGCGGATTTACGGGTAAAACCGAAACCGCACCGCAAATTCGGTTTTTCTTATTTTTAGAAACCGATCCACCGGTTTTTGTCGTGGTGCGGTTTTTGCGGTTTTGGTGCGGTTTGCGGTGCGGTTTCTGCTCACCCCTAATTTTATAGTACATTACAAACATTTAGCCCAAAGAAACCCCGACCTTTTTAATTTTTAAAAGCCCATGCGTTTCAATTTTTGTGAGATAAATTTAGTAAAAAATTTGAAATATTTTTATTAAATTTATTATTTATAGAATTGCGTGGGTTCGGTATAGCGGTGCGGGATTTACGGGGTAAAACCGAAACCGCACCGCAAATTCGGTTTTTCTTATTTTTAGAAACCGATCCACCGGTTTTTGTCGTGGTGCGGTTTTTGCGGTGCGATTTTTGCGGTTTTGGTGCGGTTTGCGGTGCGGTTTCTGCTCACCCCTAATTGTTATTGTAATCGTAAATTTTAACAAGGTACTTGTAGCATCTCTTACTATTTATACAATGCCCTAAATCTATACTACATTATAAAGGAAAAACCATCATTTCTTAAATCTTGAATGTTGAAAAATCATATACTTATCTAAGGAACTTTGAAAAACTCCATGCCATATAATTGAAATCATAAACAAAAAAAGAAATAGGAAGGTACCATGCATAATAGGAAACTACAACTATTTACCGTTAGGAATTTCCAGCGCTATACGCGGGCATTCGTCTAGTTTGTTATAATGCATGACTATCAATGTCTTCAAGCATATTGTGAAAACAATATATATAAACTTAGAAATTATAATTTACTACTAGTATATAAAACTTACAGAATTATTAATTTTTTAATAGTGTGGCCTAGGGGCGGAGCCAGGATTTCACGTTAAGAGGGGCCGATTTTTTTTCTCAAATAGTAGCGATGTAGTTCGAATCAATATGACAAAGCCCTTTTTTGTTACAAAGATTACTAACAACACTAGCTTCTTTAAAGTTGTGGTTCATTGTTATGATTAACGATAAAGTTGTGGTTCAAAGATTACTAACACTAGCTTCTTTAAACTTTTGCTTAAAATAGTAGCGATGTAGTTGGAACTAATATGATTTTCTTTTGTAGTTACAATCAACATAGTTCAAAAAAGATATTGTAGTTTTGCAGAGAGGTGAACTTTTTATCTTTCTTGCATTAGTATAAAGTTTATTTAGTGACTATGCTTGTATTACGAATAGGAGGAACAGACACTTGATGATTACTCTTTTCCGTCCAAAATTAATAGTTCATTGATTTTTTGTGTCCCAATTTAATTATCTAATACTAAAAATGGATACAGAAGTTTCACTAAATTTACCATATTATCATTATTTTCAAGAATTTAACTAATTAGCTAAGGTAAAACTCTTATACTTCTAAAAAGTAAGAGAGTAAAGCAGTATTAAATGCACTTTTTTAAGTTATGTGTTTTTTTGTCAAGAGACAATAATTTTAGAACAAAAAGAGTATTAAAAATTGAGGGTATAAAAGAAGGGAAAATCATGTCTGCTACAAAAAACAGGCTAGTTACCTGCTTTCCTTTACAAAAAACAAGCACATGTTCAAACTTCAGCGACCAAATATGAACATAATTCTTATTTTTAGGTAACTTTCCTGCATTTTATTCCTATAAAAAAATACTACTTTGATTAACTCAATATTTTTGTTAAAAAAAACCAACTCAATATAAAAATAACTTATAAATGTACCCGACAACACCATACATAATCAATATATAAATGTACATTTTCTATTTCTCTTTCTATCCAACACACCTTCTCCTTCCTAGTCTTTTTCCCTCATTCTTTTGAAAAACAAGATCTACTTTCTATGTATTGGGAGGGGCCGATTATAGATATTCCTAATAATTTAAGCTTTCAGGCTACATTGTAGTAGGCTTATTGGGCTAGTTGGGAGAGGCCTAGCACCCGCTAGTCACCCCATCCCCTCCGCCCCTGGTGTGGCCATATTTTACGGTTCAATAATATCATGGGCGTTTATGGGTTTGACAAAACCAATGTCTTTACTGACTAAACATACATGGTCCAAGATTTTTTATTGCACAAGGAGTACTTTTTAGTCGAGCAAAAGTTTTCTTTATAATATTGGTGTATTGACATGTTATGTTTGAATACGTTTCTTGATTTGGATGATCTTTTCTGTAGTCTCGTGAACGATTTCTGGGCCAGTGAGCTGAGCATCTCCAACCTCAGCCCAACAGACAGGCGATCGGCAGTTACGACCGTACAGTGCTTCGAATGGTGCAGCTTTGATACTCGTGTGATAACTATTGTTGTACAAAAATTCTACTAATGGTAGGTGTTTATCCCAACCTTTCCCAAAATCAATCACACAAGCACGCAACATGTCTTCTAAGGTTTGGATGGTCCTTTCACTTTGAACATCAGTTTGAGGATGATAAGCCGTACTCATGTCCAATTTAGTACCTAGAGCTTTGTTTAGCGATTTCCAGAATTGGGATCTAAATTTACTCTCTCGATCAGAAATAATCAAAACTGGCACACCATGTCATGAGACTACTTCCTTCAAGTATTGTCTCGTCAACTTTTTCATTGAGTCGGTTTCCTTCATTGGTAAGAAATGAGCAGATTTGGTGAGGCGGTCAACAATTACCAAATTGTATCTTGACCAGTCGACGTCTTTGGCAATTTAGTAACGAAATCCATTGTGATGTTTTCCCATTTCCACACTGAGATCACAGGTTGAACCAACAAACCAGATGGTTTTTGGCATTCGGCCTTGACCTTGGCACAGGTCAGACACTTACTGACGTAGGTGGCAATCTCGGCTTTCATATTGGGCCACCAATACAGTTTCTTCAGGTCTTGGTACATCTTGTCCGATCCAGGATGGATCAAATACTTTGACTTATGCGACTCGTGCATAATCAAAGCTCTCAAGTCACCATAACAGGGTATCCAACTCCTATTTCTTAAACACAACCTTCCGTCAGCACGGGGTTCAAGCTTCTTAATCATACCACACAAATCTTCAGTTCCATAATTCTCCTCTTTTCTTGCCTCAGCTTGAGCATTCAAAATTCTCTTAGGAAGATCTAAACCAATAGTCATAACCAAGGCTCGAACTCGTAGTGGCTTAATCATTTCCTTGCGACTTAGCGCATCAGCTACCACGTTCGCCTTCCCTAGATGATAACGAATCTCGCAGTCGTAGTCACTTAACAGTTCCAACCATCTTCGTTGTCTCATGTTCAACTCCTTTTGATCAAGAATATGCTACAAACTCTTATGATCAGTGAACACAACGCACTTCGTGCCGTATAAATAATGTCTCCACATTTTGAGAGCGAACACTACAGCCCAAGTTCTAAGTCATGTGTAGTGTAATTCTTCTCATGAATCTTGAGTTGGCGTGACGCGTAGGCTATGACCTTTTCCTTTTGCATCAAAATTGCGCCCAACCCTTTACGAGAAGCATCACAGTAACCATGAAGTTTTCACTACCTTCGGGTAAAGCCAAAATCGGTGCACTACACAATTTCTGCTTCAACAGCTGAAATGCAGCTTCTGCCTTTTCACTTCAATCAAACTTCACGCTCTTTTGAGTGAGCTTCGTCATAGGCTTGGCAATTTTTAAGAAACCTTCGATAAATCGTCGATAATAGCCAGCAAGACCTAGAAATTGACGAATCTCTGTCGGAGTCTTGGGCGATGCTCAATCCTTGATTGACTCAATCTTAGCTGGGTCTATGTGAATGCCTTCACTATCAATCACGTGACCGTGAAACTGTACCTTTGAGAGCCAAAATTCACACTTTGAAAACTTGGCGTACAATTCCTCCTTCTTAAGTAATCTCAAGATTAACCTAAGGTGCTCTTCATGCTCCTTTTTATTCTTGAAGTAGATCAAAATGTCATCGATGAAAACTATTATAAATTTATCCAGATATGGCTTGCACTCTCGATTCATCAGATCCATGAATACTGCTGGTGCGTTGGTCAGTCCAAACGGCATCACTTAAAACTCATAGTGACCGTAGCGTGTTCTAAACACTATCCTTGGAATATCTTTCTCCTGAACTCTGAGTTGGTGATAACCAGATCTCAGGTCGATCTTAGAGTAGACTCTTGACCCTTGCAACTGATCAAACAAATCGTCGATTCTCAGAAGTGGGTATCGGTTCTTCACAGTAAGTTTGTTTAGTTCATGGTAGTCAATACACATCCGAAAAGATCCATCTTTCTTTTTGACAAACAAGACCGGAGCTCCCCAGGTTGAGGAACTTGGTCTTATGAACCCTTTGTCAGAAAGTTCTTACAGCTGAGTAGACAAATCCTGCAGTTCTAACGGTGCTAATCTAAACGAGGCTCATGCTACAGGTGCAGCACCAGGGACTAAGTCGATTTGGAATTCAACTTGTCGAGTAGGTGGTAATCTAGGCAAGTCTTCTGGAAAGACTTTCGGATAGTCCTGTACGATAGGCGCGTACTCAAGTCGCTTCTCCTCCGGCTTGTCTTTGGTTCCCTTCTTCGTAACTTGTGCCAGAAAAATTTGGCAAACCTTCTTTATATATTTCTGAGTTTTGGTGCATGATATAATGCTCAAATTCGACTTCTTTGACTTCTTTGACTTCTTCTCCTTGCCACTTCTATCACCTTGGACTATCAAAACCTCATTCCCATAGGGAATCCGCGTAATCTTCTCATCACAAATGATTGCCGCATAATGGTTCGATAACCAATCCATGCCGATGATGACGTCGAAACTACCAAGTTCTACGGGCATTAGGTCTATGTTGAATGGGTGACCTAACAATCCTAATGTACAGCCTCTAAGCACAGTGTTTGTTTCCGAAATTCTCCTGTCGGCTAATTTGACAGCACAACTAACGTCTAACGTAGAGGGGATAACATCAAGTAAGGCACTAAAGGTAGAAGACACGAAACTCCCATCGGCGCCTAAATCAAATAACATAGAAGCATAGTGATTGTTAAGAAGAAACGTACCCATGACGACATTGGAATCAGGGTTAGCTTCTCCTCCTCCCAGCACATATGCCTTCCCTCTAGCTTCCTCGGTCTTTTTCCCAGCTTTGTTTCCACGTGTTGGATTCTTCAACTTAGGACACTCAACCCTGTAGTGCCCCTGTCTTCCACACTCAAAACAAGTAGGAACCCTCTGATTCACTACTGGGGCTCTCTGGGTAGCTGTGGTAGCAACAGCGTTCATACAATCCCTGGTCATATGCCCGACCTTGTTGCACTTCCCGCATTTCATAGTATATGGCCCTTCATGATGTAGCTTACATTTGTTGCAGTAAGGCAAAGGCCCAGCATATCCCCATTTCTCATTGTTACCATCCGTGTAGGCTCTTGCCACACTTTGTCTACCAACATTCTGTCTCTTGTACGGGGGTTGTTCTACACGGTTATCCTTCTGGTTGTTATCAAACCTTCTTTTGCTCTCAGCATAACCCTTTAACTTTTGATCCATTAAATTGTTGACGATACGGACAGCATCTTGTAGTCTCGTGGGCTCAACAGCAATTACATTCCCTTGGATGTTATCGGGGAGACCTCTAATGAATTTCTCAACCCGGTCCTCCTCCTTGGGGACCATCTTGGTGCACATCATAGTAAGTTCTTGAAATCTCTGGGTATAAGCAGCCAAATCATTGTTCTTGACGGTCAAGTTCCACAGCTCAGTTTCCATTTTCTGAATTTCATTTCTTGGGCAATACACCTCATTCATTAGCTTCATAAGCTCTCTCCATGACATGGCAAATGCAGCATCAGCTCCAATTGTTCTCTTGTGTGCATCCCACCAAGTTAATGCACTGTTCAACAAGGTGCATGTAGCATACTTAACTTGGTATCTCTCTGGATAATTGCTGATGTGAAATACTGTTTCCATCTTCTTAAATCATCTTGTCAACCCGACCACTCCTACAGTTCCTTTGATATTGAGTGGTTGACACTTCACGAAGTCATGGTAAGTACACTCACATGCGACAGGCATAACACCTCTGTCATTTCTATTGGGATTTCCATTCCCATTGCCTCTACCATTTCCGTTTCCATTTCCTCTATCGTTTCCGTCTCCATTTCCCCTGCCATTTTTGTTTCCATTTCCCCTAACGTTCCCGTTGTCATCATCATCTCTATTCTGGCTTTGACTTTCAACAGCAAGCTCAGCAGCACGGTTTGCCTCATAAACATCCAACGCCTCCGCCACTCGTTGGTTAATGAGTTCTTCAATTGCCTCCGGGGTCATACCAGAACGAGTGATAATCATGATCTAAACACAAGACATAACACGCGGTAAGATTCAATACATGATATAACTATTATAAACGGTAAATACAATTATAAGGTAAAAATACAATAAACACGTTTTGCCAGAACGAGTAAATAATAATGAAAGACGAACGTGCGAGAGAATCATAATAAGCTTTTCATATCATATATAAAAACATCATTCGGTTACATTCAACCCATAATGGGGAACTTGATTTACGCTAATACTACTACTAACAACTAGTTCTACTATTAGCCTAAAGTCCATACACAACATCATGGACGAAAACCCAAACGCCTCATAGCGAATGTCTCCAATCTCTTAAATCGCATCCTGTCATAGTAGCGGAACTTGCGGATCTGCCTAAGCTCACTCTCCATAAAGCTCATGCGTCGCCGAATCCTATCGGCTCTCGCCCTCTCCATCCTCAAGGTTCCTCGAAGTCTCGCATTACTCCTCTCCAAGGACGCAACCTGCTTAAGTAAACTAGATGTCTCTTCACCAGCGATCAAACTCCTCGCATCTAACTCTCTCTGTCCCATCTCAATGTCCTATACTCTCTGAAGAGGTATCTCCATAACATGCCCATAAATATCCTACACAACCTCCTAAACCTGCTCCAAACGTTCCACAGCGTCATGCATAAGCATACCATCAGGGATATCAATCTCGGCAACCACATCCACTTCAACCTCTATAGTACATCTATCACTAGACTCGACCCCATCCTCAACCTCGTCCTCCACATCAACCCCAACATCGACCTCCATGCCAATACTTGCATCAATCTCAGTCTCAACATCCCTATCTACTACAACCTCAATAGCTGTAGCATTAGCCTCGATATCCGCTAACACATCCATATCAATGTCCCTCTCAACACTATCCTCTAGTGAAATAGAATCCCTAAACCTCTTGCGAGGTGGAAGGAGATCAACACGAGAAGGAACTAAAGCTCTCAAAGCATGGATAGATGAAGTCACGATAGCAGCAGGGGACCTACATCTCTTACGAGATGGTTCAGCAAATGACTCGGAAGAAGAATCCCCAGCTGACGACTAGGATGTCATAAGTGGATACATGGTAGATAATGGTGCAGACCTCCAATGGCGATAGGCCTCGATATACCGTGGAGTCCTAGCAAGTGGTGGATAAATAAATCTCGGTGGTGTAGATGAATCCGCAATGGTGATGTCTGGTGGTGTATGTCTAGATAAAGAATGACCCGAAATAGAATGCCCAGATGATGGATGATCTGAAGATGAATGACCTGATGATGATCCATAAGTAAAATGATCTAAGTGATGTGATGTGTACCTCAATGCTAAACGATGAGAATGTAAAGGTCTAACCGACTTCCTCACGGTTAATGCCCTACATGGCCCACCAGGATGGGTATGGTAAAGTCGACCGATGGGAATGTCCTGCCCAGGTTGGATAAGAATAGCTCATCGTCGACGAATCTTTGGTGGTGCATCAACAGGTGAGATGATATCAGTAGATGGTGCGACAACAACAGATGGTGCGGGTAGAATGGGAGCAGTAAGGATCTCTGGAGTAGAAGTAGTAGGTGATGATGATCGTGATGCAACTCTGCTCCTCCACCTAGTAAGCATAGCATCATGAGGTGTAGGTGATACATGCCTCTCGGGCATCTCAGTATCCGACTCTGAATCGTCTGAACACAGAAAAGGTGAAACCATGGGTGCTACAGATACGAGAGGTAGTGACCTCTCCGATGGATCAGCCTCTGATGATGAATGAGTATCAAGCTCAAGCACCCCGACAGGTGAGGCAACTACAGCCGCCCCCACCTCCGGTGCAACCGAGACCTCAAGAGAAATAGAACCGATAAGGCTAACTCACGGAAAAGAGGATCCCACACTCTCGACTGATACGTCCGAAGAAATAGAAATAACCAGAGCTGTCATAACCTGCACAAGCAAAAGTTTATATAAATACCCTTTATATGAAACCATGCCAATGCGTGCAATGTAGGAAAAATATAGATGTAAAATATAGTCATGGCAAAATTATACGTAATATAATTATGGAAATGTATTATAATTAATATAAGTATACTTATCGATAGTAATTATATACATAAGCAAGTAGAAACACGTAGGATCACATACTGGTTTTAGACCAAACCTAATATTCTACCTGGTTCTTTATAACCCTGGCTCTGGATACCAATCTAGCACACCCCCAAATGGGGCCTGAACAGAAACACGTGTCCGGGGGCGTGACGTCATAATATACATCACACAAGATACAAAGAAGGACCTCTAAGGGTGCGTTTAGAAATCCAACATCGTTGCATTAAATGAAAATAGTTAAAGTTTTACATAGGTTCATAACTAATGTGCGGAAGCGAATAAAAGTTTTAGAGATTGACAACGATGTTAAAATAGATAATAATAGTTCTTCAAAATCGGTCCAATACAAGGCGACCCCATATAGAAAATAAAGACATCCAAAAGCAAAGACATCCACAACTAAGCAGTGAGAAATAAACAGCTAAAAACATAAAATAAAGTTGGTTGAATTCATAGGTTTGATTTTAGATAATAAGAGTTGAACACAAGTTACCAGTTACGCCGTGGCAGTTATAAAATACAATCTTCACCTAAAATAGTAGTACTGTTGCGCTAAGCTCATGACACCGAGGCTCAATTCGATGCAGCATATTATATGCCAAACAAGATATTAATTGCCCTAAAGGTATCTGACCAAGATAACCTAGTGAAATCCGACATGGTGTATATCCGTTTGTTCGTGTCTCCCGAATCTAGTAAGCGCTAACTTAACAGGATAGGGGATAAATTTGTCCCAAATAGATCCGATTTACAACATTCAGCTCACTCAAACTGGTCCTTTCGGTCAAGAATTTAATGGATTCATGATCGTCTACGGGCATTAGTGTTCTATTCACAGCTTGGGCAATCACGTAATCAAGGATAGCAACGTAAGTAATTGTGGTCCAATGTTTAGAACAAAGCAATCGTTTCTCACACAAAATAGTAAAGTATAAATAGTAAAAACATGGGGCTTTAACTCACTTGTAGCATAATGGTTATGTTTTAAGATCAAGTGAACAGATATAATACCAAGAGGTTTACTTGAGACCTAAAAATATAAACATTTCCCAATGACTGAGTCTTAGAAAGACAGGAATTATACGAGGGACTTGATACGAATGTTTATGAGGAAAAGTCAATCCATGGAGTGTTTGTGTCTTTGGACTTAGTTAACTATAAACATGACTAAAACAAATTTATAGGTGTTCGGTTAGGTTTCGGCGTTTAACCAAAAATTACCATTTTTAGTAAGTTTTTATTTTAGGAAAGTTTTTAGTTTCGGGACGTTAATAACGTCCCCTATGTTTGCTAAATCCATATTTCCTTAAACGTACTAGATAATCCTAAACATTTAACTTTCATGTCTATCTTGCAAAAATTTACTAAACTTACTATTTTTAGTAACCTTTACGCTTTTCCTAAAATATGTTAACGACGTCTTTAAATGATACTAATCAATATATATATATGATACTATATGTTTCGCTAGTGCTTTAAAGGCTTAAAATATCTTGAAAATGTCTGAATATATACTCAAAACGAGCTCTCCAAAAACTACTTTTACGCCTAATGAAAACATTCCTAAGTCGACCAAAACCTTAAAACAATTTTGGATCAGTAACCATGTATTTCACAAACGCTTTCAAAAATCACACCAAACTTCACAATAATGCCTAATCTAGCCTAATCTCCATTCACAACTAATCCACAACCAAACCACACCTAAATCTAATCTAATCCCTTCATTTCTATTGTTGCGACTCACTTTTCAACTCGCCTTACCAAAACCATAAGGTCATAAATATATTACTTCCATTTTTATAAAATTGATAAGATATTATTTCATTTCTTTTAGAAAAATCAACACAAACACCATAGGAATCATAGATCTATTCAAGAACATAAACATATGTAGAATGAAAGTAGAAATGAAAGTATAAGTTTCAAGATAAGCTTATTAAATATTGAAGAACAAGCTTAAAGAAAAACACAAGAAATGAATGATGGAAGGACTTGGATCTGAAAAAACCCAAATAATAACCAAACCCTAATTTTTAGATCCAGATGTAAACCTTGTTTGAAATAACCATGAGATCAAAATGAAACCTTCTTTGAATTTACCTTGGTCTTGATAAAATTGAAGTTTAGTTTAGGATGTTTTGTGAATCCTTGGTAGAAACGAAGAAATCAAAATAGTTTGGATTGTGTTGTGTGTGTTTGTGCTTGTTTCTCGTGGGTCTTGGAGGTGACAAGAGAGAAAGAAATTTTTGTTGAGCTTATGTGTGTGTATGAAATGACCTAGAATGAGTTTAAGGATGTATTATATAGTGCCAAAAAGACTTAGGGTTTAGACAAAGAGTGAACCATAGCTTGGTGGGAGACTAATAAAAAATGAAAACCATGAACCCATGGTCCATGTGGTTCGGCCGAACTAGGGACAAAAGGGCGAGAGGCGGGACCAAAACATTTCTTTGCTCCAAGTTTAATCAAATTCAATAGTGGTCAGATGGTCAAGTTTGCATGGATATGTAAGGCTATTGGCTTGTAGTGAAGGTATAATACATCGTCTCTTTCTCTTCTTATGCATGCATGTGTTGTTGTTTTTCCAAAAGATGCTCTTGTATTTATTTAGGACTCATGGTTGTTTTGTTTGGGACCTAGGCGTCTAAAATTCATAGGAGGGGGGTATGAAAAAAAATTTTGACTTATGAACACGAGATGTATGGTAACTAAAGTATACACAAAAATATTTTGGGTTTCCGAGGTTCCGTTAGGTCAAAAACGTGAAAAACACAAATTTGACGTTAAAACTTAAAAATAAGTATTGGGAGTGATCGTAAACTACGAAACACTTAGAAAAGATAAAATAACTCATATAATATCTAAACTAATTAAAATCCAAAGTCGGAACGCGTCTGATGACATTTTTCAGATTTACGCGGGTTAACTTTCTGGTAAACCACCAGATTCAAACGTAACGTATAAAAGTCAAGAATAAAGACCGAAAAAGTTTAAAATATTAACCTGAAATTTACGGAGTGTGACATCATTCCCCTGTTAAAAGATCTTTGTCCTCAAAGTTTAATACGTATCTTTAGACACAGGTGCAGGGTTAGCAAAAAGATAAGGATACTTTTTCTTCATTTGGTCCTCATGCTCCCAAGTAAACTCACAATATGTCTTGGTTCACACGGACCATTGCACGATTTGGAATGAGCTTTGCTTTAGCATTTATACTTCTCGACCATAATTATTAATAGGTTACTCTATGAATATAAACTTGTCATCAATCGGGGATTTCATCCAACGGAATAGTAAGGGTTCGTCAGAGAGAAACACTTCATTCAGATTGGAAATGTGTGAAAAAGTACTATGAACCGACTTAGTTAGCTTGGGAGTTCAAGTCACGTATGCAACCTTTCCATTCCCCTACTTTTGCAAAAATTTTGAAGGTTCAATATAGCGAGGTTCAGCTTCCCCCGTTTGCGGAAACGTATACCCCTTTCATGTGGGGACAACTTTTGACATGTCCTATATCTCTATCTCTCAAATTTTCAATGGCTTACGCCTCCTATCAGCGTAGCTTTTCTGTCTATCTCGTATAGCTCGAATACGCTTCTTGATCTGAATGATTTTCTTAGTTGTTTCATGAACAATTTCTGGGCTAGTGAGCCGATCGTCTCCAACCTTAGCCCAACAAATAGGCGATCGACATTTTTAGCTATAGAGAGCTTCAAACGGTGCAGCTTTGATACTAGTGTGATAACTGTTATTATAGGAGAACTCCACCAAAGGTGGGTATCTATCCCAACCTTTCCCAAAATCAATCACACAAGCACGTAGCATGTCCTCTAAGGTTTGGATGGTTCTCTTACTCTGACCATCGTATGCCAAGGGTGATTAAGCCAACTTCATATTCATTTGGAGTACCTCTAGAGCTTTGTTTAGCGATTGCCTAAAATGAGATGCAAAATTTACTATTTCGATCAGAAAATATCGAAACTGGCACACCATATCTTGAGACTACTCCCTTCAAGTATTGTCTTGTCAACTTTTCTATCGAGTTGGTTTCCTTCATTGGTAAGAAATGAGCAGACTTGGTGAGTCAGTCTACAATTACCCAAATTGTATCTTGACCAGATGACGTCTTTGGTAACTTAGTAACAAAATCCATAGTAATGTTCTCCCACTTCCATATCGAGATCACATGTTGAATCAACAAACCGGATGGTTTTTGGCATTTGGCCTTGACTCTTGCACAAGTCAGGCACTTACTGACGTAAGTGGCAATCTCAGCTTTCATATTTGGCCACCAATACAGTTTCTTCAGTTTGGTACTCTTCTTGTCAGACTCCAAGGATGGATCGAATACTTTGACTTATGCGACTCGTGCATAATTAGAGTTCTCAAGTCACCAAAACAAGGTATCCAACTTCTCCCATTCAAACATAATGTTCCATCATTATGGGGCTCCAGCTTCTTAATCATACAACACAGATCTTCAATTCCATAATTCTCTTCCTTTCTCGCCTCAACCTGTGCGTTTAAAATTTGCACTGGAAGGTTCAGACCAATCGTCATAACCAAAGCTCGAACTCGTAGTGGCTTATTCCGTTCCTTTTGGCTCAAGGCATCCGCCACCACGTTCGCTTTTCCTGGATGATAACGAATTTCACAGTCGTAGTCACTCAACAATTCCAACCATCTACGTTGTCTCATGTTCAATTCTTTCTGATCAAGAATATGTTGCAAGCTCTTATGATTAGTGAACACAACGCATTTCGTGCCGTACAAATAATGTCTCTACATTTTGAGAGCAAACACTATAGCTCCAAGTTCTAAGTCATGCGTAGTGCAATTCTTCTCGTGAATCTTAAGCTGGTGTGATGCGTAGGCTATGACTTTCTCCCTTTTCATCAAATCTGTGCCCAACCTTTTACGGAAAGCATCACAGTAAACCACGAAGTTTTCACTACCTTCGGGTAAAGCCAAGATCGGTGCACTACACAATTTCTGCTTCAATAGCTGAAATGCAGCTTCTTCCTTTTTACTCCAATTAAACCTCACGTTCTTCTGAGTCAACTTCGTCATAGGTTTGGCAATTTTTAAGAAACCTTTGATAAATTGTCGGTAATAGCCAGCAAGACCTAGAAATTGACGAATCTCTGTTGGGGTCTTCGGCGATGCCTAATCCTTGATTGACTCAATCTTAGTTAGGTCCACGTGAATGCCTTCACTATCAATCACGTGACTGAGAAATTGTACCTTCGACAGCCAAAATTCACACTTTGAAAACTTGGCGTATAATTCTTCCTTCTTAAGCAACTCCAAAATTAACTTAAGATGTTCTGCGTGCTCTTCCTTGCTCTTGGAGTAGATCAAGATGTCATCAATAAAAATGATCACGAAATTATCTAAGTATGGTTTGCACACCTGATTCAGCAGATCCATAAAATATAGCCGGTGCATTGGTCAGTCCAAACTGCATCACTTGAAACTCATAGTGGTCGTAGCGTGTCCTAACACTGTCTTTGGAATGTCTTCCTCCCAAACTCTGAGTTGGTGATAACCAGATCTCAGGTCGATCTTAGAGTAGACTCTTGACCCTTGCAACTGATCAAACAAGTCATCGATTCTCAGAAGTGGATATCGATTCTTCATAATCAGCTCGTTCGGTTCATGGTAATCGATACACATCCGAAAAGATCCATTTTTCTTTTTGACAATAGTCCGGATATCAACCAGGGCGAGGAACTTTGTCTTATAACCCCTTATCAAAAAGTTTCTTTGTTGCTGTGTAGCCATCTTCTTACAGTTTCAACGTTGCTAATCTATACAGGGCGCGTGCCACGGGTGCAGCACCAGGGACCAAGTCGATTTGGAATTCGACTTGTCGCATAGACGGCAATCCAGGCAAGTCTTCTAGAAACTCCAGAAAGTCCCGTACGATAGGCACGTCCTCAAGTCGCTTCTCCTCTGACTTGTCTTCGGTTTCCTTCTTCGTAATTTATGCCAGAAAAATTGGGCAACCTCTCTTGATATACTTCTGAGTCTTAGTGCACGATATAATGCTCAACTTCGACTTATTTCCTTTGTACACTCCTTTCGCTTGAAAACTTTCCAAAACTTCCCGTCTCCAGGGAATCCGCATAATAGGTTCATCAACATGATCACCGCATGATGGTTTCACTAATCAATTCATGCCTATGATTGAACGTTCCAAAACTACTAAGTTCTACTGGCTTTTAGGTCAATATTAAATGGTGTGAACTTAGTAAATCCTAACGTTACAACATCTAAGTTCGATCATTAGTTTCATAATTTCTCCGTCCGTCTATTTCGACAGCATAGCTAACGTCCAAAGTATCGGGGGTTATATCAAGCAAGGTACTAAAAGTAGTCGACATAAAACTTCGATCGGCACCCAAATTAAATAATACAGAAGTGTATTGGTTGTTGAGAAGAAAAGTACCCGTGACGACGTTTGAGTCAGGGTTGGCGTCTCCTCCACCTAGCACATATGCTTTTCCTCTTACTTCAGCAACACCATTCTCTTGTTTCCAGTTTTGTTTCCACGGTTATGATCTTTCAGCTTTGGGCAATCACTCCTGTAGTGTCCTTGCCTTCCACACTCGAAACAAGTTAAAACTCTCTGATTCACTACTTGACCTCTCTGATTGGAAGTAGTGGAATCTGCCGCCTTAAAGTCCCATGGAGTCAATGTGCCCAACTTTTCTGCACTTCCCACATCTCACAGTGCCTCGCCTATCATGATGAAATTTGCACTTGTACAGAGAGGTAAGGTTCATTATACACTCTCCTTCATCGTTTGCAGTGTCGTAGGATCTTGCAACATTCTACCTACCCGATTCATCAGATCCATGAATACCGCCGGTGCGTTGGTCAGTACAAACGGCATCACTTGAAACTCATAGTGACCGTAGCGTGTTTTAAACACTGTCCTTGGAATATCTTTCTCCTAAAATTTGAGTTGTTGATAACCAGATCTTATGTCGATCTTAGAGTAGACTCTTGACCCTTGCAACTGATCAAACAAATTGTCAATTCTCAGAAGTAGGTATCGGTTCTTCACAGTAAGTTTGTTTAGTTCATGGTAGTCGATACACATCCGAAAAGATCCATATTTCTTTTTGACAAACAATACCAGAGCTCCCTAGGGTGAGGAACTTGGTCTTATGAACCCTTTGTCAGAAAGTTCTTACAGCTGAGTAGACAACTCTTGCAGTTCTGACGGTGCTAATCTATACGAGGCTCGTGCTACAGGTGCAGCACCAGGGACTAAGTCAATTTGGAATTCAACTTGTTGAGTCAGTGGTAATCTGGGCAAGTCTTCTGGAAATCCTTCCGGATAGTCTCGTACGATAGGCACGTCCTCAAGTCGCTTCTCCTCCAACTTGTCTTCGGTTCTGTTAGCCTCACTATTTTAGTAAAGCTGGCATCTTACACGTGAATTGGACTAGCTATAGGCCAACTGCTACACGCAGGGACTAATATTGTATAAGTGGCATAGATAGCTTAAGATAGGCCTATAAATACCCCTCATGACTCTCCATGAGGAGTTGGTTGAATTATTATGTAAACTTCTTTTTCCTTAATAAAACACATAGTTCATTCCCTTTCTCTCACTAAAAACCATGGTTCATCTTCTATGGTTTGATCAACCAATACCCTCCGAAAAGGTGTTTTTGATCTTTGTCAATTGGTATCAAGAGCTAACCGGGGGTGTTTTGTATTTGTGTTTGTTGGGTTTCGTGATTTTGAGCTTACTTTAAGCTTATTTTGTTGTCATTGTTACTGTTCATGTCTGTTACTGTTCATGTCCAGTATATTTTTTCTTGTGAAAAAATTCATGAACAGATTTTAGTGTTGTTATAAATTCTGGTAACTGCCATTCATCTGTTATTTTTTTCTGCTTAAATGACCATTGTTCATATTTTTTATATGAGTTTCTTGGTTGCGTTTTGATGGAAAAAAAACCAGATCCGGTTTTTTAAGGAGAAGTACGAAAGTGACATTACATTTTGACTGGTCAACGTAGGTTCGACATTGCGTTTTGATGGTTACGTCTTGCCTTTGCGTTATGATGGTTGCGTTTTGCCAATGCGTTTTGAAGAACAGGTTAGATGAAGACAAAATTATCTATGCCAAATACCAACAAAACGCTGCCCAATTAAAAACTTGGTTGCGCAGCCGGTCAACTCAACGAGTCTGAGTCTTGGTCATGATCAGAAATGAAGAAGAAAGATTAGACTCGAACCAACAACTCAAACCCATAACAGCCTATAACATCAACATCAACGACAGCCACATCATCTATTACAACATCAATTACAATTACAAACTTCAAACATCAATCTCAAACAATTACATCCCTTCGTCTCAATTCCACAATCCAAATCTATATCTAACTTATACTCATCGTCACATATTTCCAAAACCAAACTCCATCAATCAACTTCATCACCTCCATCATACTAGACTCGATCCAAACAGAAAAAAAAAATATATATATATTCAAGATCTCAGATTTTTCTAATTTCATGGAGTACAATTAGAATCAAGACCTTTTAAAGATCATAAAACATGAAATCAGAAAACTCATCATCAATCTCTGAAGGTTATACCTCCTTAATTTTTGAATATTAATGAATGATTAATAACAACAATGTTTTAATCATCATTGGTTTCGTTTGAGACTCAAGACAATCACAATTAAAGCACACCTACCTGAGACCCTTTATAAAAGGCCTTGAAGACTTGACACTTCTTAGTTCTTCACGTCTTGGTGGTTCAGCGGTGATAAGCACTTAAGAAAGGGGTTCGATGCAGTGATGTCTCTCTTGTGTGTATGGAGGAGAGAGTTTTAATGAATGAATGATTTTTGTAGGTTTTATTGAAGGGTGATTAGAGTTTGGTGACTATATAAGATGAGAGAAGCAGATGTAGGCGGTTGAATATGAGGGTTAGGGTTAAGAATGAGTGTTTTTAGGGATTGGATACTCTTATATCCCTAACTCTATAACACTTTGGATTGGATCCAGATATTGCAAAATTGAATGGGCCGGATATAAATTTGATTGGGCCGAATGTTTAGATGTGGTGTATGGGTTGATTATGGATTAAAAGCATGGACTGGCTATTTAAATTGGTATTGGGCTCGGTTATCTTATGAAATCTGTGGGCCAAGTATATATTGAATGATCTGGGTTATGTTATCGGATTGAGGCCGGGTAATAAAACAATTCATATCGGGTAAAATATAAATGTGACCGAGTTTTATTACTTGGACGGCTGTTAGTATTGGATATTTTTTTGAGCTGATATCCGTTAACGAACATAACATAATTAAAATCACAAACAACAACACAACAAACACAATACATTACACTAAAACGGTCCTTATCAAAATTCATCTTCATTCATAATGGCTTTTATTGAATTTTATGACTACCGGGTCACTCAGTTGGGATTGAAGTTATTCGTTGGGTTTTTTGCTTCATTCTTGAGTTTGTTTTGTCAGGATTTATTCATCTGTGGTCATCAGTATCAGCCGACAGAATAGATAAGGGGATTTTGCTCGGGTTGATCAAGAGAGATTTGTAAAGAGAGTGTCGACATCTTCTTACAGAGTATTGCTTATGCAATCACGGGCTATAAAGCTACATAAGCAGTCCTAATTGGCTTATGATGTACACATGTGTAGGATGATTCCTCAGTTAGTCATTATCCTGGAGGGAGAAATGTGTACATCCGGTACTTAGCTGATTTTTTATGTTACCATTTTGGTGTTACAGTTTCGACTACGCAGCAAGATAAATTGCTTTCACTCGGGACTTAATTGACTTTGGTGAAACAATTTAATTTGGTATATTCAGGACTTAGTTGACTTAGATGCTACCATTTTGACTACATAGAGGGGACAAATTGCTTACACTAGGGACTTGACTTTGGTGTAGCAATTCATATCTGCACTTTCCTGGAGGGAGAAAATTGCATTTCCAGGTCTTAATTGATTTTGGTGCTACGGTTTCAACTTCGGTAAAGGGATAAAGTGTGTACTTCGAGACTGGAATGCTTTCTAAGTGAGTCGATGTTGATATCATTCCTTCCCTACAGATTTTCCATCATGAGAAAGGTCTTTGAGCCGAGCTAGAGGAGGTTGTATGACTCAAGACGAGTGCACTAATTCTTATCAGTCTCAGGGATGTCTGTTTGGGAGGGAGTTAAAAATAAGAGCCTACTAGTTGGGAGGGAGTAAAAACTCAACTAGATACTGCACAAGAAGTTCAGAGCATAATTCACATCAAAGCCAAAGTATTCGGATGAGAGAATTTCAAGGATGACAAATGAGAAGCAGATTCAGGAAACTTCGACATGACCAGAAGTGCAGGAAAATGAAGCCTTTTCAAGACATGCAGCTGATTTAGAAACTTCGCAATGACCAGAAGTGTATGAAGAAAGTCGTTGAAGACATGTCAGGAAGTTATGAGCATAAATCCAATCAAGGCCGAGATCATCGGTAGAGAAAACTTCTAAGTCATCTTCAGCAGTATACTACAGTGTGTTCGTCTACAAGCTGAAGAAATAAAGGTGGAGCATTCAAGTAGATCGAGGTCTTTGAAGACAATCTCAAGGAATGCTAGACTTCAGTCTTATCATTTTACTTTATTTTTGCTTGTAGGAAACATTGTAACCAATTCACGTGTGACGCCATCTTGGAGGGAGATTGTTAGCCTCACTATTTTAGTGAAGTTGGCGTCTTACATGTAAATTGGACTAGCTATAGGCCAACTGCTACACGCAGGGACTAATATTGTATAAGTGGCATAGATAGCTTAAGATAGGCCTATAAATACCCCTCATGACTCTCCATGAGGGGTTGGTTGAATTATTATGTAAACTTCTTTTTCCTTAATAAAACACATAGTTCATTCCCTTTCTCTCTCTACTTTCTCTCACTAAAAACCATGGTTCATCTTTTATGGTTTGATCAACTAAGACCCTTCGAAAAGGTGTTTTTGATCTTTGTCAATTGGTATCAAGAGCTAACCGGGGGTGTTTTGTATTTGTGTTTGTTGGGTTTCGTGATTTTGAGCTTACTTTAAGCTTATTTTGTTGTCACTGTTACTGTTGATGTCTGTTACTGTTCATGTCCAATATATTTTTTCTTGTGAAAAAATTCATGAATAGGTTTTATTGTTGTTGTTATAAATTCTGGTAACTGCCATTCATCTGTTATTTTTTTGCTTAAATGACCATTGTTCATATTTTTTATATGAGTTTCTTGGTTGCGTTTTGATGAAAAAAAACCCAGATCCGGTTTTTTAAAGAGAAGTACGAAAGTGACATTGCGTTTTAACTGGTCAACGTCAGTTCGACATTGCGTTTTGATGGTTGCGTCTTGCTTTTGCGTTTTGATGGTTGCGTTTTGCCAATGCGTTTTGAAGAACAGGTTAGATTAAGACAAAATTATCTATGCCAAATACCAACAAAACGCTGCCCAATTGAAAACTTGGTTGCGATTTGATAAAGTTAACAGTCGGTCAACTCAACGAGTCTGAGTCTTGGTCATGATTAAAAATGAAGAAGAAAGATTAGACTTGAACCAACAACTCAAACCCATAACAGCCTACAACATCAACATCAACGACATCCACATCATCTATTACAACATCAATTACAATTACAAACTTCAAACATCAATCTCAAATAATTACATCCCTTCGTCTCAATTCCACAATCCAAATCCATATCTAACTTATACCCATCGTCACATAATTCCAAAACCAAACTCCATCAATCAACTTCATCACCTCCATCATACTAGACTCGATCCAAACAGAAATATATATATATATATATATATATATATATTCAAGATCTCAGATTTTTCTAATTTCGTGGAGTACAATTAGAATCAAGACCTTTTAAAGATCATAAAACATGAAATCAGAAAACTCATCATCAATCTCTGAAGGTTATACCTCCTTAATTTTTGAATATTAATGAATGATTAATAACAACAATGTTTTAATCATCATTGGTTTCGTTTGAGACTCAAGACAATCACAATTAAAGCACACCTACCCGAGACCCTTTATAAAAGGCCTTGAAGACTTGACACTTCTTAGTTCTTCACGTCTTGGTGGTTCAACGGTGATAAGCACTAAAGAAAGGGGTTCGATGCAGTGATGTCTCTCTTGTGTGTATAGAGGAGAGAGTTTTAATGAATGAATGATTTTCGTAGGTTTTATTGAAGGGTGATTAGAGTTTGGTGACTATATAAGATGAGAGAAGCAGATGTAGGCGGTTGAATATGAGGGTTAGGGTTAAGAATGAGTGTTTTTAGGGATTGGATACTCTTATATCCCTAACTCTATAACACTTTGGATTGGATCTAGATATTGCAAAATTGAATAGGCCGGATATAAATTTGATTGGGCCGAATGTTTAGATGTGGTGTATGGGTTGATTATGGATTAAAAGCATGGGCTGGCTATTTAAATTGGTGTTGGGATCGGTTATCTTATGAAATCTGTGGGCCAAGTATATATTGAATGATCTGGGTTATGTTATCGGATTGAGGCCGGGTAATAAAACAATTCATATCGGGTAAAATATAAATATGACCGGGTTTTATTACTTGGACGGCTGTTAGTATTGGATATTCTTTTGAGCTGATATCCGTTAACGAACATAACATAATTAAAATCACAAACAACAACACAACAAACACAATACATTACACTAAAACGGTCCTTATCAAAATTCATCTTCATTCATAATGGCTTTTATTGAATTTTATGACTACCTGGTCACTCAGTTGGGATTTGCTTCATTCTTGAGTTTGTTTTGTCAGGATTTATTCATCCGTGGTCATCAGTATTAGCCGACAGAATAGATAAGGGGATTTTGCTCGGGTTGATCAAGAGAGATTTGTAAAGAGAGTATCGACATCTTCTTATAGAGTATTGCTTATGCAATCATGGGCTATAAAGCTACGTAAGCAGTCCTAATTGGCTTATGATGTACACATGTGTAGGATGATTCCTCAGTTAGTCATTATCCTAGAGGGAGAAATGTGTACATCCGGTACTTAGCTGATTTTTTATGTTACCGTTTTGGTGTTACAGTTTTGACTACGCAGCGGGATAAATTGCTTTCACTCGGGACTTAATTGACTTTGGTGGAGCAATTCATATCTGCACTTTCCTAGAGGGAGAAAATTGCATTTCCAGGTCTTAATTGATTTTGGTGCTACGATTTTGACTTCGGTAAAGGGATAAAGTGTGTACTTCGAGACTGGAATGCTTTCTAAGTGAGTCGATGTTGATATCATTCCTTCCCTACAGATTTTCCATCATGAGAAAGGTCTTTGAGCCAAGCTGGAGGAGGTTGTATGACTCAAGACGAGTGCATTAATTCTAATCAGTCTCAGGGATGTCTGTTTGGGAAGGAGATGAAGAAAAATGAGCCTACTAGTTGAGAGGGAGTAAAAACTCAACTAGATACTGCACAAGAAGTTCGGAGCATAATTCACATCAAAGCCGAAGGATTCGGATGAGAGAATTTCAAGGATGACAAATGAGAAGCAGATTCAGGAAACTTCGACATGACCAGAAGTGCAGGAAAATGAAGCCTTTTCAAGACATGCAGCTGATTTAGAAACTTCGCAATGACCAGAAGTGTATGAAGAAAGTCGTTGAAGACATGTCAGGAAGTTATGAGCATAAATCCAATCAAGGCCGAGATCATCGGTAGAGAAAACTTCTAAGTCATCTTCAGCAGTATACTACAGTGTGTTCGTCTACAAGCTGAAGAAATAAAGGTGGAGCATTCAAGTAGATCGAGGTCTTTGAAGACAATCTCAAGGAATGCTAGACTTCAGTCTTATCATTTTACTTTATTTTTGCTTGTAGGAAACATTGTAACCAATTCACGTGTGACGCCAACTTAGAGGGAAATTGTTAGCCTCACTATTTTAGTGAAGTTGGCGTCTTACACGTGAATTGGACTAGCTATAGGCCAACTGCTACACGAAGGGACTAATATTGTATAAGTGGAATAGTTAGCTTAAGATAGGCCTATAAATACCCCTCATGACTCTCCATGAGGGGTTGGTTGAATTATTATGTAAACTTCTTTTTCATTAATAATACACATAGTTCATTCCCTTTCTCTTTCTACTTTCTCTCACTAAAAACCATGGTTCATCTTCTATGGTTTGATCAACCAATACCCTCCGAAAAGGTGTTTTTGATCTTTGTCAGGTTCCCTTCTTCGTAACTTGTGCTAGAAAAATTTAGCAACCCTTTTTAATATATTTATGAGTTTTGGTGCATGATATAATGCTCAACTTTGACTTCTTTGACTTCTTCTCCTTGCCACTTCTATCACCTTGAACTATCAAAACTTCATTCCCATAGGGAATCTGCACAATCTTCTCATCACAAATAATTACCGCATGATGGTTCGCCAACTAATCCATGCCGATGATGACACCGAAACTACCAAGTTCTACGGGAATTAGGTCTATGTTGAATAGGTGACCTAACAATCCTAATGTACAGCCTCTAAGCACAATGTTTTTTCTGAAATTCTCCCGTCGGCTAATTCGATAGCATAACTAACGTCTAACGTAGAGGGAATAACATCAAGTAAGGCACTAAAGGTAGACGACACAAAACTCCTATCGGCGCCAGAATCAAATAACATAGAAGCATAGTAATTGTTGAGAAGAAACGTACCCGTGACGACGTTGGAATCAGGGTTTGCTTCTCCTCCTCCCAGCACATATGCCTTCCCTCTAGCTTCCTCGGTCTTTTTCCCAGCTTTGTTTCTACGTGTCATATTCTTCAACTTGGGACACTCACTCTTGTAGTGCCCTTGTCTTCCACACTCAAAACAAGTGGGAACCCTCTGATTCACTACAGGGGCTCTCTGGGTAGCTATGGTAGCAACAACGTTCATACAACCCCTAGTCATAAGCCTGACCTTGTTTCACTTCTCACATTTCATAGTACATAGCCTTTCATGATGTAGCTTACATTTGTTGCAGTAAGGCAAAGGCCCAGCATATCCCCTTTTCTCATTGTTACCAGCCGTGTAGGCTCTTGCCACACTTTGTCCACCAACATTCTGTCTCTTGTATGGGGGTTGTTCTACACGGTTGTCCTTTTGGTTGTTATCAAACCTTCTTTTGTTCTCAGCATAACCCTTTAACTTTTGATCCATTAAATTGTTGGCGATACGAACAACATCTTGTAGTCTCGTGGGCTCAGCAGCAATTACATTCCCTTGGATGTTATCGGGGAGACCTCCAATGAATTTCTTAACCTGTTCCTCCTCCTCGGGGACCATCTTGGTGCACATTATAGTAAGTTCTTGAAATATCTGGGTATAAGCAGCCAAATCATTGTTCTTCACGGTCAAGTTCCACAGCTCGGATTCCATTTTCTGAATTTCATTTCTTGGGCAATACACCTCAGTCATTAGCTTTATAAGCTCTCTCCATGACATGGCAAATGCAGCATCAGCACCAATTGTTCTCTTGTGTGCATTCCACCAAGTTAATTCACTGTCCAACAAGGTGCACATAGCATACTTAACTTGGTATCTCTCTGGATAATTACTAATGTGAAATACTGTCTCCATCTTCTCAAACCATCTTGTCCACCCGACCACTCCTTCAGTTCCTTTGAAATTGAGTGGTTGACACTTCACGAAGTCATGGTAAGTACACTCACAGGCGACAGGCAATGTGAAATTGAGTGGTTAACACCTCTGTCATTCCTATTGAGATTTCTATTCCCATTGCCTCCTCTATTTTTGTTTCCATTTCCTCCACTGTTTCCCTCTCCATTTCCCCTGCCATTTTTGTTTCCATTTCCCCTAACGTTCCCGTTGTTATCATTATCCCCATTCTGGCTTTGACTTTCAACAACAAGCTCAGTAGCACGGTTTGCCTCATAAACAGCCAACGCCTCCGCCACTCGTCGGTTAATAAGTTCTTCAATTACCTCCTGGGTCATACCAGAGCGAGTGATAGTCATGATTTAAACACAAGACATAGCACGCGGTAAGATTCAATACTGGATATAACTATTATAAATGGTAAATAGAATTTATAAGGTAAAAATACAATAAACACGTTTTGCCAGAATGAGTAAATAATAATGAAAGACAAACACGTGAGAGAATCATAATAAGCTTTTCATATCATATATAAAAGCATCATTCGGTTACATTCAACCCATAATAATGAACTTGATTTACGCTAATACTACTACTAACAACTAGTTCTACTATTAGCCTAAAGTCCATACACAACATCATGGACGAAAACCCAAATGCCTCGCAGCGAATGTCTCGAATCTCTTAAATCGCATCCTGTCATAGTAGCGGAACCTGCGGATCTGCCTAAGCTCACTCTCTATAAAGCTCATGCATCACCGAATCCTATCGACTCTCGCCCTCTCCATCCTCAAGGTTCCTCGAAGTCTCGCATTGCTCCACTCCAAGGACGCAACCTGCTCAAGTAAACTAGCTTTCTCTCCACCAGCGATCAAACTCCCCGCCTCCAACTCTCTCTGTCCTGTCTCAATGTCTTCTACTCTCTGAAGAGGTATCTCCATAACATGCCCATAAATATCCTACACAACCTCCTCAGCCTGCTCTAAACGCTCCACAACGTCAGGCATAAGCATACCATCAGGGATATCAATCCCGGCAACCACATCCACTCCTACCTCCATAGTACCTCTATCACTGGACTCGACCTCGTCCTCAACCTCGTCCTCTACATCAACCCCAACATCGACCTTTATGCCAATGCCTGCATCAATCCCAGCCTCAACATCCCTATCTACTACAACCTCAACAGCCGTAACATCAGCCTTGATATCCGCTAACACATCTGTAACAATGTCCTCCTCAATACTATCCTCTGGTGAAATAGAATCCCTAAACCTCTTACGAGGTGGAAGGAGATCAGCACGAGAAGGAACTAAAGCTATCGAAGCATGGATAGATGAAATCACGATAGCAGCAGGGGACCTACATCTCTTACGAGATGGTTCAACAGATGACTCAGAAGAAGAATCCCCAGCTGACGACTCAGATGTCATCGGTGGATACATGGTAGATAATGGGGCAGACCTCCAATGGCGATAGGCCTCGCTATACCGTGGAGTCCTAGCAAGTGGTGGATAAACAAATCTCGGTGGTGTAGATGAATCCGCAATGGTGGTATCTGGTGGTGTATGTCCAGATAAAGAATGGCCCAAAATAGAATGCCAAGATGATGAATGATCTGAAGATAAATGACTTGATGATGATCCAGAAGTAAAACGATCTAAGTGATGTGATGTGTACCTCAATGCTAAACGATGAGAAGGTAAAGGTCTAACCGAATTCCTCGCGGTCAATTCCATACATGGCCCACCAGGATGGGTACGGTAAAGTCGACCGATGGGAATGTCCTGCCCGGGTCAAATAAGAATAGCTTGTCGTCGACTAATCTTGGGTGGTGCATCAACAGGTGAGATGATATCAGTAGATGGTGCGACAACAACAGATGGTGCGGGTAGAATGGGAGCGGTAGGGATCTTTAGAGTAGAAGTAGTAGGTGATGATGATCGTGATGCAACTCTGCTCCTCCACCTAGTAAGCATAGCATCATGAGGTGTAGGTGATACATGCCTCTCAGGCATCTCAGTATCTGACTTTGAATCGTCTAAACATAGAAAAGGTAAAGCCATGGGTGCTACAAATACGAGAGGTAGTAAACTCTCTGATGGATCAGCCTCTGATGATGAATGAGTATCAAGCTCAAGCACCCCGGCAGGTGAGGCAACTGCAGCCGCTCCCACCTCTAGTGTAACTGGGACCTCAACAGAAATAGAACCGATAAGGATAACTCACGGAAAAGAGGATCCCACACTCTCGACTGATACGTCCGAAGAAATAGAAATAACCGGAGCTGCCATAACCTGCACAAGCAAAAGTTTATATAAATACCCTTTATATGAAACCATGCCAATGCGTGCAATGCAGGAAAAATATAGATGTAAAATATAGTCATGGCAAAATTATATGTAATATAATTATGGAAATGTATTATAATTAATATATGTATACTTATCGATAGTAATTATATACGTAAGCAAGTAGAACCACGTAGGATTACATACTGGTTATAGACCAGACCTAATATTCTACCTGGTTCTTTATAACCTTGGCTCTGGATACCAATCTGTCACACCCCTAAACGGTCTTGGACCGGAAACACCTGTCTGGGGGCGTGACAGTCATAATATACATCACACAAATACAAAGAACTACCTCAAGGGTACGTTTAGAAATCAACATCGATGCATTAATGTAAATATTTAAAGTTTTAACATAGGTTCATAGATAATAAGGTCTGAAGCGAATAAAAGTTTTAGAAATTGACAACGATGTTAAAACAGATAATAATAGTTTTTGAAAATTGGGCCAATGCAAGGCGACACCATGTAGCAATTAAAGAAATCAACAGCTAAGCACTAAGAAAAACATGCTAAAATGTCAACATAACGTTGGTGAATTCATAGGTGCACATGAGAATAACATGCTAAAATATCAACATAAAGTTGGTGAATTCATAGGTTTGAATTTGATATAAGAATGGACCACAAATTTTGCAAAACGCATGTGACTATTATAACAGATAAAATATCACTTAAAATGGCATTTACGTTTCACTAAGCTCATGATACCAAGGCTAAATGTAATGGAAGCATGCAAAATGCTTAATAAACTTGCCCTGACGGGTGCCAACATGGTGCTTCACCGTATCACTCAACATGGTATACGTCCGTTGATCATGTAAAAGCTACTTACACGGACGGGGATGATTAGTGACGATTAGTCCCAATAGATCTATTTACAACACTCGCGCTCACTTACCAATCCAACTGATCATAAGTAACTAACGGTTCATGATAACTCGGGCATACAAGTTTCAACATTTACTTAGGCAACACGTAAACAAGATTGGGAAAAACGTAAGGCATTTGTGTCCAATGTTTAAAAGCAAACATTGTTTCTCACCCCAAATAGTAAAGCAAGTATTAAAAACGTGGGGCTATAAACTCGCCTTAAGCAAGTAGTGAGCAAGATATTCAACGAAGTGAATAACGATAACGAACAACTCTAACCGCAACCTAATTAATAGACGCGCTTTAGAAACGAGAAGTAAATACGAAACATCGGATAATACACTTGTAAAAAATAGACATCCATAAGTGTTTGCGCTTTAGTTTATATAGTAAAATGTGTCATTATGAAAGTATAAGGTTTATAGTTACATTACCCCATGTTATAAGAAAAGTTTCTATTTTTGGAAAGCTACTATTTTAGGAAAGTTCTAAGTTTCAAGACGTTAATACCGTCCCCTAATATTTGATGATTCCATGATCCTAAAACGCACTAGTTAATCATAAACGCCTAACTTCCAAGTCCATCTCGCTAATAAATATCAAAAGTTACTATTTTTAGAAGTTTCCCGTTTAGAAATCCCGACAATATATTTGTGACGTTTCCAAAGTTTCTACTTAATATACTAGTGTCTATATACGTTTCGCCAATGTTTTTAAAGCTCAAATATGTCCGAAAGTATCTGAAAACCTCTTTTTAATTTCCAATCAGCACCTTAAATAAGTATTTTTCCAAAAAGTGTTTCAAAATTCATTTCGCCATAACTCGGCCGTTTTAAGTCCGCTTTTTGTGTGCGATATATGAAAATCTATCTATTCGAAACAAGCTCTCTAAAAACTACTTTCTTGCCTAATGAAAACATTTTTAAGTTGCCCAAATCCTCAAAACAAAATCGGATCAGCAACTACCTTTTTTACAAACGCTCTCAAAAATCCATCCAAACTTCACAATAGTGCCTATACTAACCTAACCCTTTTCACTACTAATCCATCCAACAAAAACCACACTTGAATCTATTCTAGTTCCATCATCCTTTTTGTTTCAACCCACAAGTTCACTCATCCTTTCCATAATCAAAGTAATAATATCAAGAATATATGAAAACTTTATTAGTTTATAAACCCACTAGTTTTCTTTTGAAAATAACACAAACACTAAGGATATATATAAGATTTGATTAAAAAAAGAAAGATATAAAAAGGAAGATCAAGAATATACTTACAAAAAGAAGAGATATCAAGATGAAAACACAATATCTAACTATGAACACCTTAGATCTTAAAACCCAATAACAAATCTTGTAAAACCCACTTGAATAATCAAAACCCTAACAATAGATCTTGAACAAACCCTTAGAATCAAAGAACCAACACTTGAAATCACCTTAGATATGAACAAGAATCAACCTAGAAAACTTGGATCTTGAAGGAAATCAAGAAAAATAAACCCTAAGTGGGTGTTTGTTTTGTGCCGTGAGCAAGAAGGAGAGAAAGAGAGATGAGAGATTTTTGATGAGGCTTGGAAATGACAAATAACCTAGTATGTGTTATCACATGGTATTTATAGGTGGAATTAGGGTTTTAGGTTGTAAGATATTGTGTGAATCATGACTAAGTAAAAAATGAAACCATTGTGCCTATGGTCCTTGTGGTTCGGTTGGGAATAAGGCACAAGTGGGGGAACCACATAAACTTAGTCACTTGGAAAATAAATTGTTATACTTAAAATATTGATAGTGGTTTAGTGGTCCAAGCATGGGTTAATGAAGACAAAGAGTGTAAGAAGCACTAGTTTGCATGGGAGGATAATACAAAGATGTCCCTATCATGCATGTGATGGTGTTTTATTTTGAAAATTCAAATTAGAGATGAAAGATGCTTTTTAATTTATTTAAGTGTGGGTGTATGCGTGTGTTTGGAGTATAGGGGGAGGGGTAAACGAAATTTTTGACTTATAAACACGAGATGTACGATAACTAAAGTTTACACGAAAAGATTACGGGTTTCCGGGTCTCCGTTTGACCTAAAACGCTAAAATCATACGTCGTACGTGAAAAACGTATAAATCACATACGAAAGTGAACGTAACCTATGTAACACTTTAAAATGATAAAATAATGCATATAACACGTATAATAATCTAATTCCAAAGCCGAAACGAGTCTGATAATGATTTTCAGTTTTACGCGGTATAATTTCCTAGAAAATTACTAGATTCAAACGTAACGTATAATAGTCAAAAATAATGATCGGGAAAGTTTAAAATATTGACCTGAATTTTATGGGGTGTGACAAAAACCGTACACGTCGCTTACACTTTTTTGGGTACTAAGCTAAATACCGAGTTCTACTTCAAGATAGAACCAATCTAACACACTATGCATTTTGTGGGCTAAATACTAACCTATCATACACATATGATATACACAACACACAATACAAGATATATAAGATGAAAGATTATCACAAACGTGATGACACAACTAAACTATTAACACTTAAAGCTTGACGTCTTCGTAAGTATTCTTCACTAAAGAGTGGAATGAGTTGATCACTTGTAATGGATTATGTAATAAGTATAATGATCAAAGAATATAAGAGATAAAAGATGTATGTAAAAAATATTTGTCAAGAGTTGTTTTAAAATGAAAGCTTAAGGTTGCTATTTATAGGCAAGCCTTTGAAATTTAAATCTGTCCCTGCTAGCTAGTCCGTGCGACTCACGGGTCCACCATAAGCTGGATCCGTCCCTTGTATTAGGTGGATCCGTGGGTGGAGCTGGGACAGCATTTTTCATTTTGTGATTAACCCCAAATCTATATAAAACATTATTTTGTACTTAATAAAACTAGTTTATTAGATTCTTTTAGAACAAAATATTTCTTATCATCAATAAGGAAAGCTTTTCTAGATTTGGAAAGATGTGAAAAGATTGTTTCCACTTATGGTTAATCTTATTTTGTCTTACATTATTAATATAACTAGCTTATAATTAATCATGTGTTAACTTAAATTATTTGATTAAAAAAGGTTTATGCAAATGATAATATTTTTTTTTGACCATTAACTACGTTTAATAATGCCATATTCATACCTTAAGCGATTTGTCGTCGTCAAGTAAACTTTCGACTAAATAACTTGTTTACGTAAACTTTTACGTAATATGACATTATATTTGTTATTATCAAAACATGAAGATCATTAAATATAAATATCGTTTTGCGCGAATATTTGTATTAACAATCTCTCCTTTTTTGATGATGACAAAATATAAACTCATGCTTATTTAAAAGTTACTAAATAAGTATTTAGTAGATGAGTTTACATTTCTTCTCCCCCTTTTTGTCAAAGTAAAAAGTTTTGTAGAGGCGATCCTTGCAAGTCTTGTTTTGACGAATGCTAAGTCACTTGGTTACGAATGCACAATAAAAAATAACGACTAAGTTGCAAGTGCTCCCCCTTGGTGTATACTCCCTCTCGCTTGGGGCACCAAAGAATCGAGCTATGGATGCGTGCTACAAAACAAAGTTAGTAGACAAACAAAAGTATATATGACAACTACATATGCACACATATACATTTTACGCAATAAGCATCTATCATCAACACAACAAAAGAAAATAATGTTAAATCCATTATAAGGGGTAAAACATAAAATTTAGCATTAAAAGCCATTACACGATAAACTTAAACTAGAAAAGAAAACAATTAAAGATCCTAAATTTTGAGATAAATATCATTTTCCCATATAATCCAAGGGGTGAGGTGAGATTTCCATGCGGCTAATGTGGAAAGTAAGGTGGGTTTGATGAAGGACCGAGGTGGTGTCGAATGTGTCAAAACATGTAGTTGACATGGTTTCGGAGCATTTGAATTTCATGCCTTGTGGTACTACAACATTGGCAAAATATGTTGTGGAGGTGAGGCATGTCATTGGGATGAATAAAGTCCAAAATGTTTGAGGATTGGGAAAATATTGACTTTCAAGATTTGGTGGTGGATGGTGAATGTTTTCAAGTGGAGGTGCATTGTTGTGGAGATGAGGTGTATTTTTGTTAATGTTAACAAACAATGGTTGGGTTGATGGTAGTGGTTCAAATCCGGGTGGTGGATTTGGAAAACTGGGAGGTGGTCGTGAGACACGTGGTGGTGGAGATGGATTAGAAGGGCCCGGTGGCCAATTGTCCATCGTTGACACATAGGGGTTATTTGGTGACATTTGTAGTGGAGGAAGTTCTTGAGGTTCTTGTTTTATCGGAATGACAAAATGAAGTTTAGGTGGAGGTGCAACGTGAGTTGGTGTCGGAGACTCACTTGGTGATGATGATGAGGTGTAGTGTGTACTCTTGCTAGAGATGGATTTTGATGGAGCTTGTGGTGGTGAGAGGGATTTCTTTCTAGGAGGTGGTGAAGGAGTTCTCTCATTTGGTTGTTCCTCACTTGAGGATGTGAGATTGACATAGGTTGGATACTTGACACTCATTCTTGCGGTTTTTCTTTTGAAGTTTGGTGAATTTGTTTTGGATGAACTAGTCATGGTGATGAACTAGTAAGGTTGTATATGAGAAATGTGGAGAAAGTGTGAAGAAAATGGTGTTTGAGGGTGATGATTATAAGGTGAAAGTGGTGATATGGTTTGTATAATGGTCCTTGGATTATATGGAGAACATGTTATATCCTAAGGTTTAAAATCTCACATAGTATCATATAGCATGGTTATAAGATAAAGTAGAAAAAGTTAAAAATCAATAAATTTAAAATTTTGGCGCCTGGACTCGTGAGCCACGGATCCACCAAAACAACGTACAGATCTACCATACGGTGGATCCGTTGGTCACAGGCTTCTACAAAAACCACCAGAACTGCACTTTTCACCCAAAACACAAAACAAATTATCATTCAAACATCATTATCTACTACCAAATATCATTAACATGATATCAATATCCATAAAGCATAGCAAGATAAAGTGAGTACGTAGTTTCAACATACAGAGATCAAAGTTTTCAATTCAACAATATCCTAATATAGAATTCATAACCAAAGATGCAAATTACCACATACCACAAGAACACATAGGCATAACACAAGCATGATCATTTTTGTTTCTCCAAGTACTTGGTGATGGTGCCAACATAGCGGTTCAAGCATTTAAATATTCCTCTCTTTTCTCGTTGGGCTTTGGTTAGATCTTCATTGTCGGATAGTTCATCATAGAACTCGAGAAAGGATGGTGTTTCATTATCATCGGATGATGAAGATGAAGAGGAGGTAACTGAAGGAGAGGCAATTTTCTTTTCCTTTTCTTTGCTAGGATTCCTTAAAATGTCTAGAGGGTCCATGACATGTTCATGGAATGTGAACCTAGCGGATGGGACAATGGCTTGAGGGTTTTTTTGGAGGATGTGATTAAAAAGACGGGTCAAAATCATGGCAAATGGCATCGGGTCATCTTGTTTGTTTTTGGCTTCCTCCATTCGATAAATAAGCATCGAAGTGAAGTTGAACTTTCTTTTGATGGTTAAGTAGTAAAGCATGTATGCAGTACATACGTTTACTTTATTTCTCTTGCCAAGGGAACAAAAGAAATTTTCCCTAAAAAAAGTTCCCATCCTCTCAAGTCGGGACGAATTTCGTCTAGGTGGAGTTTGTTGGAGTCTCTTAGAAGTTGAGTTTGAGTGATTCTAGGAGTGGTGATGTTCTTTTTGACGAGGTCATGTTTAGGACCAAAGAAACTGCTATGTGGATGATCACCAAGAGATTTAGTGACCATTTGGTTGTGTAAAAGGTTTCTAGAGCATATGGAGTTTGAAGGATTCGAGAGAGTTAAGATGAAGTTAGCTTAAAGGTAAGTTGACCAAGCTTGAACTCAATGTAAGGACGTTCCTCATCATCTCTTTTGAATTCAAGGCTATGATAGAATTCAACTACAAATCTAGGACATATAGGTTCGTTAAGAGTGAGAAAAGGTTCGAGGCCTATAGCTTGAAAGAATGGAAGCATGTTGTTTTCAGAAATGAAAGATGGAGTAACGATTCTTCCTTAATGGAAAAGGCATTTTTCAAGAGTACAGTAAGACTCCCTAAGTTCTTCATTCATTTATCTTGAACGATGGACTCTAGGTAGATATTCTTTATTTCGTTTGTAATCCATTTGATTAATGTATGTTGTGATTTCACCTATAGATAAATGATAATGACTCACTAAGTGAGAAATAGAAATATAGTGTGAACTCTAAGTGTGTGTCTATATGGACTTGATGTGGGTGTGCAGTTTGCTTGACTCAAACAAAAGAAAAATAACGATAATACTAGTAATAAGCAAACCTTAATGTACAACCTATGTTTGATATTGCTCTAGATGAAAGGAACGAAAAATGCTTATGAATTAAGCACCTCGTGTATATATTCATAAGACCCAATGCAGGAAGAAAATGTTTTTGCGTTGTATTAACAATGTAGTTAAATAACCCTTGTTTTGAAAAGTTCCTAGATGTGAGGTTTTATTCAAAAATCATAACTTGGGGTTTTTGGCGAAAAATGGTTTTTGGCGAATCACTTCAATTATGATTTCTAGGTATCATAATAATTATACATTGCTATATCTTCGTCCTAATTGTGCAAAAATTGTATGAAAAAACAAAATCCCCAAATTATTTAATTTTAAGCAAAATCAAAGCCCTAGACACAAAATTAAGAAGAAAATAAGATGAAATCACTTACAATAGTAGTCTTAGATTGATGATTTGTTGATGATCTTTGTGATTAATTGCTCCAATTGCCTCTAATTATGATTTAGTATGGAGGGTTTTAGTGTTTTGGTTCGTGGATGTGTTTGGATAATAATATAAGTGGTCCCGATTTGTTTAAAATATGTTATTTACCCCCGTTCTAAGACTCACGGATCCACCTAATTAACGTACAGATCTCCATATGGTGGATCTGTGATCCGCAAGTGTCCAAAAATATGGACAGAGTTTATTTTAAGCAAATTGAGATAAGATGTTTTGTTTTTTGGCAATTGAAGTATGTTATATTAACTATTATGAGTATGTGTTATAATTTTCGAAGTCGACATCCAAGTTTTAAGTGAACCGTGCAACTTGTCGTGAATTTCCGATGGAACTTCAACGTGGTCGATCCTACTAGGAGTGTGTTCTTTAGCATATGTTTGACTATTACTAATAATACAATCATTTATGACATTTAGACTTAAAAAAGCACCGTCAACACAAGTGTGAGTTGGCAATTCAATGATTGTTCTTTTCGTTTTATCAATCGAATTTCGTTTTACTTTCTGTATTGCCATACATGTAGATTTGGAAAATATCTTGTGTTTTATTGATATTTTCTATATTAGTTAAATTATAATCTCGATTATGTTTCACGATAGGATGTTATGTAATTAGAATTGTAATGAGAATTAATATTATTTTTAAATAATGATTAATTACTTCATTTAGATTTTTTTTCCTTGGTGTTTTATTTTTTTACGTTATTTTTGAGATGCTGAGAATCACTATCCATGATAAGTTCTCATTTCCTAATCCTAATCTCTTAAATAATTAAATATTTTCACGTTTTAAGGCTTAGTAAATATATCGGCTTATATCATTCTCCTATGCACTTTCTCGACTAGGAAATGTTGCCCTTTTGGACGTTATACGAAAAAGTGATGACGTATTTCTATATGTTTAGTTCTAGAGTGTTGTACGGGGTTTTTACTTAAGTCGATAGCGCCTTTATTGTCGCACATAATCGGAACGTCGTCGAGGCGTATGTCGTAGTCGATGAGAGCTTGTTTCATCCATAGTGCTTGTTGACATGCCTTCCTGGCGGAGACGTATTCGGCTTCGGTCGTAAAGATAGCAAGGCCGTTGTTTTCTTTAGCGAACTCAAAGATGTCAAAACAACATTCCCATAATGTTACAAACGCCGTAGTGCTTTTACGATAAGTATGCCGTGTGGTCGGGAGTCGGCATAAAACTAGAGTTTTTATTCTAGTTTCTTTGGATACCATTAATCCTAAGTGGTAGTTCCTCTAATACTAACAAAGTTATACGTTTAATGACTTCTAATGGTTTGGTCTTAGGGTTTTCTTGGAAACGAGCACATAACGCAAACACTAAACGAATATCAGGCCTACTTGCGTTTAAGTAAAGTAAACTACAGTCTTACCTCGAATTTAGAGCTGTTACGGAGTCGCTTATCGTCCTTAGTGAGCTTTATCTCTGTTGATTATAGGCGTCTTGGTTTGGTTGGAATCTTCCAATCCAACTTCTTTACATCTCTTGAATGTACTTGGATCGATTGAAAAATATTCCGTACTCTTCCATTTGTTTAATTTGAATACCCAAGAAGAAGTTTAACTCCCCCATCATACTCATCTCAAACTCATTGTGCATGATTTTTGTAAAATCATCACACAAGCTTTGACTTGTGGAACCAAATATAATGTCGTCGACATATATTTGACTTGTAGAAATATTTTGAATTGCTGTGATTATATGTTTTGATTGCGTGTGGACATTATGTGACTGCATATGGCTTGTTGTTGCATGATATTGTGTTGTGTTGAGGATCATTAATAGTAGGGTTGATCATCTCACGGATCGTTAATTTGAGATTGATCAACTCAGTGAATTAATATGGGTCTAGGCCTAAATATAAGCTTCAGCTGGTATACTTTTAGGTGCGTAAGTGATGTATGTGGATTGGAAGGGGTAGCTCTACCATGTATATGTATGGTTGGTTTGATATGGTGATTTGGTTTGCATGTTAGCATAAGTTCATATGTTGCATAATTGTCCTATATTGTTTTGATAATCACAGTAATTGGTTTGAAAGGTTTATAATGTGTGTCTTAAACCTATGACTCTCACCAACCGTTGTGTTGACGTTTTTAAGCATCATTTTCAGGTGAGCTTCATGAGAATATTGAGGTTAAGAGAAGTGGCTAGAGCGACTGCTAGGATTGCATTGGAGTTCGCTCCTGAGTTTGTTTATGTTTATTGCATGGATTTTGTTGAATGTTATTTGATTCTATTAGGATCGTGAGATATTGTTCTTGTATTGGTGAGACCCTCTTTCATTAATACAAGATGTCGTTCTTTTGGTTTTCGGTATTGTCATGACACATTGTGTCTTTATTACTTAGTTGTGCATTTAGTGTTTCTCTATTGTTGACACCATTGTGTTGTGATGATATCCATGACGTTACGCCTCGTGTTTCCACCTTGGCGGGGTGTGACACTAAGTCTGAAAATCTGATCTTCAATAACGGGCTACTAGCTCCATTCTTCATAATTACTGAGATGTCTTGGTGTGGGCTACTAGCTTTATTTTTTTTTATTTTGCACCATCTTTACATTTTTTAGCACATGGTGGCTTTTTGTTTCACCTTTTTTTCTTCACTTTCTACATGATAAATATGCAAATGTTACAGGAGTTTATATCTTTAACTATTGCCCCTGCAACATCTGATATTATACGCACATCCCTCACTTGAGATAAACAAAATCGAAAGTGGTGATACAAGGGGGTCTTTATAGATCATAACTGATTGGTTTTCCACGAATGCATATAATTTTCGTTCCCATTCCTCCCGAACCATGGACTTAAGTAGCCAAAGATTTCAACACAAATATAACTATAAACTACAGTGTAGGTTAAGGCAAAATGGTGTAACGATACATATAACACTGGGTGAAACATATATTGGTTTAACAAGGGTGATCTAGGAGTATCATGCACTAATAATGAGTGCAACAAAAGGTTTTATCACGGGAGGTCGACAAGTCAGTGTAACAAGTCGATAAACACACACATGTAGGTTATTTGGGTGATTTCTAAGGTTCCCTTCTTTGAACTATTCTATTCCTGCTAATCAATTAGGTTCTCGAAATATGTACAGCCAAGTTTTTAAAGACTAAATTACTACCGGGCAACTCAATATTTTTTGGTGGATTTTGAGTAATTATGATAGAAACGAATATTGGCTTAAATCTCACACAACTAATAATAAAGTGTATGTGCATTCGGCAAAGATTAATTCTAGTTATTAAAGAAAAACATGTCAAAAAATTTTAAAATTGGCATAATTTTCAAAGAAAACTAGAAAATCGAAGGCAAAACTATTTCAATAATAATTCTTACTCTCATCCCCCTACATGATTTGTACAATGTCTTATTGTACATTAAGAATGAAATAAAATAAAGGTATAATTAAGGACAAGAACTCCTGTGCATTGCTTTAAAATTTGAAATTTGGCGGAAATCTTTAGATTATTTCCGTATTCTTGCAAGCTCTTTATCCTCTGTGATCACAAAACAAACCAAAGCATAAAATCATTCTACAATAATTATGAAGTGTACAGGAAATACAAACCTAACTTACTTTTGTAGGAATCACGGTTGCATTTAGCATATGCAACAAGCCTTTTAAACCACTTGGTGGCCCAAGTGGACGAGTTTAGTCTCGTGAGGGATTCCAGAGAACATACCCACAAAGTTAATTTATGTATACAAGGTTTAGACATGTTTAAAACTTAAATTTTTAAGATTTCAGAGGGAGGTTACGACGTAACTCTGGTGGTTACGTCGTAATCAGGTGGTAAAATTTTTAAATTTTAAGGCATTACGGTGTAACCAAGAAATGGATTACGTTGTAACTGCAATGGTTACGGCGTAAACTAAATTCGTTACGCCATGACTGTTGCAGATTCATCAAGGTTACCACATGATTTTGAGTCGAGACGGCCTCGATAATTGCCTCTTAGCTGTTGGATCCTGTAAAGCAAAGTAAGAAACATGTAAACCAACTAGTATGCAGAATGAAAGATAGTTATGGGGTGCCTCTCACAAAGCGCTTGTTTTTGTTTGAGTCACGAGCTTGACTCCACCTTTATTTGTCAAGTAATAAGGTGTTCCTTCCCTCACTTGAGATTAAATGCGAGTGAGAGTAGCAATGAACACCACGATTTGCTACTGGGTAGGGGAATGACAAATTAGAACCATATTGCTGCTGAGATTTCATTTCCCTTGATGATTGGCTCACTTGGTGTAGTAATTTCCGAATAAAGTCCTCACAATCATATGTCTTATAACAGGGTTATCATATTCCTTTTCGGCATCCTTTGTAATATTAGAAAATTCCTCCTCAAATTTGTTTAATTGCTTATTAGACATAGGATCTGTAGCTGGTGCTACATAATCGTCGCCAGATGGTGTGATGTAAACCATTTGAGGGGTCAAAGGTTGCCTTATGTTATTATTTAGAGGAATATCATAATCATGTTCCTTTTCCTGTACAACTTTATCCATATCATGGACTCGTCCCAGTAGTATATATGGTTGCACTACTGGTTCAAGGTTGGGTACAGTGTGTATGGTAGGTGTTAGAAATTTCCTAAGCCTTTCTACATCCTTGTTCGTAATGTCCTAACCGACATCTATGTCCCCTTCATCATACTAAGCTTTTGCATTATGAATTTCCTTAGGATTTCCATTCATGCGAACGGTTTCGCGAGTTTTGTAAGGGCTACCCATTTATTCCTTCAAATGTCCTATAAATGGCGTAGGTGGTAAGTCACGAGGAACCGGCTCCTTTATGTTTTCCTTACCCATTGTCGTTATTGTCTTGACTTTTTCTCCTGTATTAGTGAGAACTTTATGGGTTAATTGATAAGCCTTTTCCTGTAGGTTCTTTGTTTTAATTTTAAGTGCCCTTATGTTTGATTCTGTGTTTTCAAGGATCTTCCTCATTTTTTCATCATCAGCGGTCTGTTTTTTAATTGTGTCTTCACAAAATTTGACGATGGTTTCTTCTAAGGATTCCATATATCTACTATGCTTGAATGTCTCGTCCTCTTTGAAACTTTTGTGAATGGATCAACGTTGTCCATGACATCGTTGATTCTTTCCCTAGTGGTTGGTTCATCATACCAATCATGCGAATGGTCTGCCATGACTTGTATTGATTCTAGGGCTTGTGTTCGTGTCATCAGAGGAATGAACCCGTTAGAGTCGAGAATTTTATGGGTGGAGATGTCTAATCCAATGTAGAAGATATGAACCTTCTGTTGACAGTTCAGATCGTGCAGCGGACATTGGTAAAGAATATCATTGTATCTTTCCCAAGCATGATACAATGTCTCGTCCCTCTCTTGCTTGAAATTGCGGATTTTTTCTAATTTCTTGGTAGTTATGAAAGGGTGACAATATCTCTAAATAAATTATTTTCTAAGGAGATCCCATGTAGTGATTGTCCCTGCTGGAAGCCTGTTTTTCCATCTCAAGGCTCGTCCCTTGAGTGTAATTGGAAATACCCTAAGCATAATTGCATCGTGAATGACGCCAGGGAAGTGAAAGAGATCCACAATCTCTAATACCGTACGCACATGTTCGTAAGCATCTTCATCATCGGTGCCTGCAAAAATTTTGCATCTTAATTCCCTCATAAAGTTTTCATTTATCTCAAATTCGATGTCATCGCCAATCTTAGGGTTCACTATGCCTAGTTTAATGTCATCTGGAATCAAAGCTATGCACTGCTCCATGGTGAGCGCGCTGATGTCTACATCATCTTCCATATCTGAAAACTTACAAGAAAAACTAGCAAAATATATTTACAAAAGGAAATATATACATAAATTCAAATTATTATTATTTTTTAGCTCTCCGGCAGCGGCGCCAAAAACTTGATACGTGTTTTATTTTAAAATATATTTTTACTGATGCGTATTTTATTTTAAAATATAGTTTTACCAAGTTTTAAATTTATAAAACTCGATCTACCTGACAACGCACTAACGGACAGAGAACCCGATCGTGGGTAGTATAGAATGGTAAATCTGACCGTCCCAAGTGCTAAGTTGTAATTAGCTTTAATTTGAAATGTCACATTTTAAAAATGGTTTTTGAGTTGATTTGAAATAAATAACAATAAAATAAATAACTGGAAATTAAAAGAGTTAGAGATATCAAGAGAGAAAACGTGCTAACCTAGATACTTCATTACTACTGTTATGAAAACATTTTCCTGTGCAATGTTAAACTATGGTTTCATTAGTGGTTTCTAAGGTCGATAGACTTGAATGTGCATATTTAGTCTATCCTATACTCCATGACATACTAGCAGCAACTTCCCGGCTTAGCGTGCGGATCTGAGAATTCCACCACGTTAAAGCCTTACCCACGAATGAACTAGCAGTGTATTTCACTTTTTGGTCAATACTACAACCACTCATATCCTGCACGGACTCCATTTTCTTAATCCATCGGGTAAGAACTACAGCACCTCCTTTACCATCATATTCCTTAGGGTTACAAGCTAAGAACTCCTTATATGTACAACCTACCCGGTTGCCATTCACTAACACATTCCTAACGTTCTCCTGAATGTTCTCATTAACCACATTTCCATTTTGATTTCCAACATTTCCTTGGTTACCAACCTGAGCTAAAATGGTGGGTAAGAGGTTCTGCAATTGTTGGGCAATGATTGTCAAGAAGTTGAGTGCTCCTCCTACACCCCTATTGACTCCCTCTACATTCTCATTGACTCCCTCTACATTCCCATTAGCTCCCAACCCCTGGTCATTCCCTTAACCATTCAATTCGTCAACACGCTCATCATTACCTACCCTAGGTCCTCTACCCCTCCCACCTCTACTAACCCGTTCACCCGTTCCCCCTCCTCGTGATTCGGCAATAGGCCGGCCAACACTTCGGATCCTCATCCTTAGCGAAATTATCTATACGAGGGAGAACATGCCCTCCCCCCCCCCTCCCCCCCCCTCCTCTTTTTCCCCTTTCCTTAGCGGCATTATCTATACCGGGGAGAAAACATGGGCAACGTTAAGTGGTATGAAGATTAACATATATTATATATATATATATATATATATATATATATATATATATATATATATATATATATATATAATATCTTACTATATATATAATTATACACATAATACCCCCTTATGGTGTCAGCATCAATTTGTGTGAACATCATTACCAAGTACGAGTAAGTTGTGATACTTTTATAACTACGTTGGCCATCGTATTTATATCCGCATCCTTTCCCAGTCGTACTCTCACACATCTCCATGACTGACATAACTAAAGCACCAAACCGCGAACACGCAAAAGCAAGCAAAAGAGGAACACCGCGCACATAGATCCTACACGTAACTAAATGACTGATCTTAGGTTATAGTCTAGGCCAATCCACCTAGTTCTCTATAACCATGGCTCTGATTACCAATCTGTCACACCCCGACAATGGCGGAAACTCGGGAATGCAACATAATGATCAATCATAACACAAGATACAATATAGAGAAAACTACAATGCATAAACTTCAAGTGTTACGGAGACCATCAACCTCGAAAAAACCTCGAGAGATGTCCCAAATCATAACCAAATCCATAATCTCTTACAATTCCAAATGCCCATAGATGGGTCCAAATCCAAACTTAAACCAAAACTTCCAAATACTAACAGCCAAACAAATAAACAAGCAAGGCTTCACATGAAAAATCTACACGGGATACTCCTAAGCCTGCTATCACATATCACCGACTATTCATCTTTCACTTTAACTAAAAATGATACTCGAAAACGCCAACAATAATGTTGTTGAGCTCGTAGGTTTGACCTTAAACCCAAAAGTTTTGCCAATATCTCAAAACAGTAGACAATAGTGCAATATGATAGTGAATATATGAGAATCACCCATGACTTAGCATTCTCGCTAATCATGTAAACCCGACCTAGCTTACCCGCTAGTCGAAAACCATGCCCTAGCATCCTCGCTAGTCAGGTAGTAAATATGTCACTTACGCACCTAAAGGGCCTACCAGCTGGAGCACTATATTAGGGCAGGACCACAACCCTTGCCGTGCCAAACACAGTACACGCAAGTAAAATCACAACCCTTGCATGCCAAACACAGTACATGCAAGTAAAATCACATCACATGTATTCACATAGCAATCATAAGCACATAATTGTCCTAAAAATAAAACCACATTTCGCACAGTCCAATTTCAAAATAGTTCAAAACACATTTGAGTATCATTTTCCCCCAACGGAAATACAGTATAAAAAAATATGGCTACGAGAATTCACCTCACGCAAGTCTTAAGCAACCAAATCTCAATCACACAAGCAAATGCAATGACGTCTGCACACGACCTAGTCCAGTTAATGTCCCATTTAATCATTCATTTCCAAAACAGTCTTCACGTTTGATGCATAGAGGTTAGATGCGTTGTACAATTACCCTTAACAATTTAGTGGTGTGATGGTTGACGACTTATCTCAACAATCATAACAATCTCATAGCTCAATGATACATACTTATACTATTTAAAGAAAATAGCTAAGTAATATACGTAAATATTTATAATAAATATTTATAAATATATCTCGATAAGTCCATTTGATACCCTTAATTTCCATAAATAATCATAATATGGTTGAAAATGAAACGTTTACTCATAAAAAGCATATTAGAGAAGTTTTGGGAAAAAATATATTTTTCGTCTTCTAGTGAATTCCTTAAAATAATAAAATAATATTTTATTATTTAAAACCAAAAATCATGTTCTTAAGTAAAATTTCTAAGTATAAACTTTTTACGAAATTTCGACATGACCCGTACGTTTATATAACGTTTTCCAAGGTTTCAAACCTTAATTTCAACAATTTTCACCATTTTGACACTTTTCGACAAAATTCTAAAATCTCAATCTTTAACGTTTACTAAAACGTTTTTCCCAAAATAACGTTCAATATCACTTCGTAAATACATTTCACTTTTAAAAGTTCGTCAAAAATTCTTAAAACGATTAAATATCGCTTATTGGGCTTTAAGGCCCAACAAGGGTCCATTAAGGTATTTATACGTCCAATATACTATCCAAGCCCAAAACCAAGGTCCATGTATATACATAAGCTCATACTAAGTAGAAAATAACCCAACCCACAATAAGCCAACAAATAAGCCACGGCTTATTTGTGCTTAATGGGTCGCGAGCCCAAAGGCACCAAAACTAGTCCATAAGCTTTAAAAATAAGCTAGTACGATACGTATAGTATTTAGTTAACACCATAAGCTATAAAACTAGTCCACGAGTATACGCCATACCACGTAAATAATCAAAATCACTTCCCTTGTGATTTAAAAGAAGACGTGAGTATATAAGCTCAAAATAAGTCACGAAAAGCCCACAAAATAAGCTATACAAGCTATTATTCAAAATAAGCTATTTAGCAACATATGATATTCAACCATCACGACCACACTATCAAAACTAACAAAACCCTATCCTTGTTTCATTTTATTCGAACCCCAAACGCAACCTTTTTATTCATTTCGTTTCCAAAAATCGATTTTTACGACGATCAACTTGTATAGCTAACATCTATGCATCAATATAAACCTAAAAGGACAAACGAAATTTAAATTTGGAAACTTACAAAAAAATATTCAAAAATGTAGATTTCGACACGAACCGGACAACCCAAACGTTGTTTAAATGAATACCCAAATACTCGTATCAACCCGAAATATCACGTTCTTGATCAAAGTTGGAAAATTTATGGTGGCTTGTGGTGGTTTTAGGTGGCGGACGAACACACACACACATATAAGTGTGTGTTTTGTTTTTTTTTTGAAAATGAAAAAGGATTATGAGAAATGAGGAATGGAAAGCATCTTATGTATAATTTTGGACAAGATTAGCTAAAATTAAGCCACCATGTCTCCCTCCCCTTATCTATAACCGGTTAGGGATCCTAGGGGGTCTCGGGTTCTTCTTTTCGTGTCGGGGTCACTTAAAAGCTCATAAAACTCAACCGTAAATTATTCAACAAAGTTAATTAGCATTTTCATTCACTTTAAAAATACTTTTCCATTAACCTAGAGTATTTACTCAACATATTTACACTTTAAACCCTTCAAAACTTATTTGGACATTAACGGACGTGTCGGGACTCGTTTTTTGGCATTTCTTAAAATTCACGGGTCAACCACCCGGAACTTAACTATTATAATAATAACTTCTAAAAATGACTATTATTCACAATAAACCATAGTTTACCACAATTATCAACAAAATCACCACCGTTAACACGGTACAAAATCTGAATAAACTGACAAACGTCAAATAGTCAAAGGATGTTAGGAATACGAAAATCTTAGGAAAGTATCGGACACATCATAGATAACTGTTGTTAGCTCGTTAAGTATTATTTGGAACCTAAGTAAGGCCAAGTTAGGAAAAGCCCATGGAAAGCCCATGAAGTCCCATCCATAGCCGGCCCAAAAGGATATTTATACACCTCTCCATGCCTTGGAAAGGTGGTTGGTTGTTCATTATTTCACACACTTAATGCATTTTCTTTCTATGTTTACTTTCTCTTTTTAAAATGTTCATCGAACCACTCTCTTTCTAAAACCACCTCTCTTTTCCTCATCTAGTATGTTATTAGATATTCTTCAATTGGTATCAAGAGCCATGAAGTGATTTGTTTAGTTTTTGTGTTTGTTTTTGTTTCTTTTTCCTTAAACCGTACGTCCTTTCTTGTTCTTTCTTTGTTTTAAAGCTTTTGTGTACACTAAAGGATCATTTACCTTGGTAAATATGATCTAGTATCTTTAGGATATAGGTGTACAAGCTTAGATTCAAGAAAAACAAATCATCTTATGTCATCTTTGTATGCGAAAAGCTTTAAAATGTACAAACTTGATTTCAAAAATTTTTGGCTTAAAAAACTCCATAAAAGTTTGCCATATTAAAGGTACCTATAGGCTTAGTAAAACTAGTTGTACAAGAAAATTTGGGAAAAACAATCAAAAAGGTGTCTTTTTGGTTTTACAAATTATGTCTTTTGTAATAATTAGCAGTTCCATAATTCGCAGCTCCATAATTCGCAACTCCATAATTTGCATTTCTTCTAAATTAAGTAAAAGACTTAGCAGTTTTTGCAAACTGAATTAGCAGTAACCGAATTAGCAGTTAACCGAATTAGTTGTTCACCGAATCAGCAATTCACCGAATTCGCAAATTCTGTGTCAACTATGATAGCAGTTTAACGAAATTAGCAGTTGATGGGGTCGTTGTGTGGTGTACTTTTTATTGATTCAAGTTTTAAATTTCTTATTTTGCGACTAAACCACAAATAACACACTTTAACGGACAGTGTACCGATCGGTAGTGTTTGTGGTAAGTAGGGAGTCACAAATAATTGAAGCGAGGTTTAAATTTATCAATTAATTATATATTGGTATCGCATCTATGTTTTAATATATTCTAAACTTGTCAGTCTTAGTTCTAATTCTAAACAGGAAAATGTGGGTTTTCTAAACCTGAGAGACTGGCACGTTGAGTTGGTGAATACAATCTAATTCAAGGGCACCTTTAACCCTCGGAAGCTAATAAACAAAAGATAGAAAGAGAGTCGAGCCGATATATAAGAAATATTGTATTAACCATTATTTAATCGATTTGTAGTGTTTGGTTAGTTTATTAAGTGTAATGGATTCTTCTCGAGGTGATATCATTTTAAGACTTAGGCGTTACATCATCTAAGACTAAGACACATCAAATTATGTCACAATTAAAACATACGGCATAAAGCATCCTTATTTGCTGATTATAATCTATTTTAGGGATTAAATCAATGGTGATCTTGTTAAACCCTAGCTCATAAAGACTTTATCCACTTACCACTTAATGGCAATTTATACACTATGTCACACCCCGCCAAGGCGGAAACGCAAGGCGTAAACAAGAATGGATATATCACACAACCATGGTGTCTCATATAGCGAATACTAAATGAAAAAATAAAGTAAAGAAAAGACACAAAATTGTCATAACAATACCATAAAACCGAATGCGTGTCTTTATTAATGAGAAAGATGTCTCGTCAATAAATGACATGCATAACATAATCCAAACAATTCATGCTAACGCATTTATTCAAACATAAAACATAAATAAACTCAAGAGCGAACTCCAACGTAATCCTAGCGGTTCATTCTAGCCATTCTCTTAGCATTTAATATCCTCTGAAAACCTCACCTGAAAATGGTGTTAAAAAAAGTCAACACACTAGGTTGGTGAGAGTCATAGGGTTAAGACACATAACAAAATCTTACAAAACAATTGCCACGATTAGTAAAACAATCCAAAACAACACACATGACACCACAGTCTACTGGTCTATCATTCCATACTCACAATAGGGTCATGGGTAGCTCACTACCCTCCGATCGGAACACAAAGTCAGTAGGTATTATTTCATAACTTCTGGTTAGATTTGTTTGTGGTAAGCAACACTCTCAACGAAACTAACATACTTGCATCAACAAACAATAATACTAATCAACTCAATTGATCAACCAAAGCACATGGTCATACCACATTAAACGAACTCCATATTTATCACAATGCCATGGAGCATACCACATTAACATACAAACATAAATCACAGCATCTATATCATATTAACTCATAGCATCCTTTTACCCCAAGAAAAAAATAGAAAAATGGGCCATGAGATACTCACCTGATGCTTAGCTTCCCAAAAAATTCCAACCAAAATTTCACAAAACTTACGGGAACAATCTAAAAATTTAGCACACAATAACACTACATCAATGTAGGCATTCATAACCACATTGAAGTATCTCAACTATAAATTAAAAAAAAACGATGGATATCTAAGCTATCTAACATAGCTCTATACTTGATTTATATCATTTTCTAACTCTTACTATGCCAATTTACACTTCAAGCTACACTTATTTTTTCTGGTTTTAAGCAGAAAATTTTATACTACTTACGTGTCCTAAACGCGCATTAAAAAACACTCTAATAATTCAAACAAAATAATCACCATGCTACTTAATGCTCTTATTAACCTTCATACTCTCCCATACCTTTCCCTTTTACAAATCCTTGAAATTCTTATTACAAAGGTCCAAAATTCATCCAAAATCTGACCTTCTAAAGTATGAAGTTAGATAACCAATCTTAGACCGCATTTTTAGCTTAGTAAAATAATCAGGGGTTCACACACAAATATATGAAACTAACTTCCACGTAATTTAGAGCCTCTAACTAGATGTATAAGTATTTTTAGAAAAATCAAAACCAAATACTAATATTCGTCACTTATTTTTTCCACAACGATTTTGCTAACGACCTTTGACCACTTCCCGACCATAAAAAACTCCACGAGGCCAATTTTCTAGAAAGTTGACTCTCTAATGATTATCTCCAGTTGGTTGTAAAATATTTTTTGAAATTTTTATGAATGAGTTATGAAGCGTTACAAAAAAACTGCCTAAAATTCTGAGTGAATTAAACAACTTACTTCGGGCGATCTAGACCTAACGCGTGATCAAATCTTGTAACCAATAAACTAATGATTAACACAAATCATTTTTAACATTATTACTTCCGAGAACATAATCACATCTCTAATTTATAAACCCTAATTTAAACTCTAATCCATATACTTTGATTAATTAATGAAAATTAAATAATCTAGAACTAAAAAAGATTACGAAAATACTAAAACCAAAGAACCTAAAATTCTTCTTTTTTTTCTTCTCTTGTAAAAAGCGGCCAACTTCAATAGGGGTTTCAGGGTTTTATTTGGTATTTTGCTCTAAGGTAAATCGTGATAAAGCCTAGTTAGTGTTTGATTTCTAATATAACTCTATTTTTTTCTTTTTTCTTCTCTTTGTTTTCTTTTAAAAATTTCGTGATTTTATTGTCATCTTTAAAAAAAATTTTTAGTTAATTAATTACCTTATACCTTAAGTTTTATAAAAAACCTAAGAAATTTGGTAAACCATTTGGCTTATACAACTTTCCTTTCTTAACTATAACTTTTCATTTTCAAATTCACTTTCTAAAAATAGAAAGTCTTCCAAAAACTCTCATATTTTAACTCATAATCTCATTTCAGGTAAAATACTGACACAATTCCCATTTTAATCCATCACACTAGACATCCCACATAGTATACCAATAAACAATTTCTCTCAAACATACCCAATCATTTCATTTCACTATAAGTGATGAAATTTCTCCATCAAATAACTCATTTCTCTTAATTACCATCTAAAATATAAATCTTATCTTGAATTTCTAACAAAAATTACATATACGTATAATTACTTACTTAAATTAACACGAAACGCTTTATCACCGAATTCATTTCCTTGTCACCAAAGTGACGAAAATGACCCAACCTTCACAAATTCAACCATATCCATTCTCCCCAATGAGTCGATCACGCTCAATGGATGATTATCCAATCTCAATATCCTACACATCAATATAAACACATATACCATACATTGCAAAGATTACATTTGGTCAACACTACGGTTTGACCAACCTGCTCAAGTCATGGTTGTCACACCGCGAAGACCGTGAGAAAGATAAGGCCGTCACAATTCAACAACAAGAGTTGTTCTGTACCGGGAATAATGAATAACAAAGACTGAATAGGTTGTGCTTCTGATTTGCTACTTTTGAGCAAACAAGAAGTACTCTTTTTAACTTCAAACACCTTAAGGTAATCACTTTTTAATTCCTTTTGTATCGTATAGTTCAATTAATATCATTAAATACACTAAAAGAGAATAAGATGATTGAGTCGAGGTATGTTTTTGTTCTTTCTTTTTGGTAATTCATTGTTCATCTTCAAAATCCAATAACTTTTTCAAGAAAACCATAACAGCTCAACAAGTTGTTTTAGTTTTTACTAAGGTTGGGTCTTTAGTTTGGTCAGCTAAACATGGTTAGTAAGTGTTGCGAGTTGATAGCAGAGTCTTTGTTTACTGCTGCTCATTAATGTTTTTTCTTATGGCCTTGGACTACTTTCAAGGAGAGAATTGTTAGAAACACGAAAGTGTCGGTCACTTCCATAGATATCAATAGATAGCTTGTTTAGTTATTTTTAGAACTTAAGTAGGCTAGTAAGCCCAAGGCCCATGGAAAGCCCATGAAGCCCCAAGCCCACACGCCATAACTTAGGATATATATACCCTTTTCCATGCTATGGAAAAGGGTGTTGGTTGTTCATTTGTTTCACACACTTAATGCATTTTCTTTCTATGTTTACTTTCTCTCTCTAAAGTGTTCATCCAACCACTCTCTCTCTAAAACAACCTCTCTTCCCCTCATCAAGTATGTTATTAGATATCTTCAATTGGTATCAAGAGCCATGGAGTGATTTGCTTAGTTTTTGTGTTTGTTTTTTTTGTTCGTTTTTCCTTTTCAAATCGTACGCCTTATTCTAGTCTTTCTTTGATTTTTTGAAGTCTAAACATACACTAAAAGATCATTTACTTAGGTAAATTTGATCTAGTATCTTTGGATATAAGTGTATTTGCTTTGGATCACAGAAAAACATCATTTTTGGCAAATTTTGTATTCAAAAAGCTTTAAAAAGTACAAATCTTGATTTCAAAATTTTTGGCTTAAAAACCATAAAGTTTGTATTTTAAAGGTACCTATAGGCTTAGTAATACTAGTTGTACAAAAAAATTTGGGAAAAAACAATCAAAAGTTGATCTTTTTGTGTTTTTGAGATTTTATGTATCGTCACTGAATTAGCAGCTTTCAGGTTTAACCGGATTCACAGCTTCTCATACTCAACCGAATTCGCAGTTTAAGTGGCAATCGGATTGGCAGTTCACCGTATTAGCAGTTCACCAAATTCGCAGTTCAAGTGTTAACCGGATTAGTAGTTCACCGAATTAGCAGTTCATCGAATTCGCAGTTCAAGTGGCAACCGGATTAACAGTTCACCGAATTAGCAGTTCACCGAATTCGCAGTTCAAATGTCAACCGGATTAGCAATTCACCGAATTAGCAGTTCACCGAATTCACAGTTCAAGTGGCAACCGGTTTAGAAGTTCACCGAATTAGCAGTTCACCTAATTCACAGTTCAAGTGGCAACCGGATTAGCAGTTCACCAAATTAGCAGTTCACCGAATTCGCAGTTCAAGTAGCAACCGGATTGGCAGTTCACCAAATTAGCAGTTTTCTTTGGCAACCTAATTCTCAGTTTTTCTTTGGCAACCTAATTCGCAACTTCATTTAGACACCGAATTTGCAACTAAAGTTTAAAACTCAAAATTGCTAAAAGAAATTTATACGGTTTATTTCTTTGATTTATAAAATCCCGTGAAACATTTACTTGTTTTCCCGGTTTAATCAAGAATTATAAAATCCCATATAGTTTCACTACTTAAAACACATAAAAGACAACACCTTCAAACACAATATTTTTCAATCACCATTCGATCAAACTATACTTTTTTAACATACAACTTTCTCAATGACGACTCTTGCTAACAAAGCGATTCTTTTGGGTGTTGACAATCGTCCACCTATGTTGGAAAAAGATATGTACGATTCTTGGAAAAGCATAATGGAGCTATACAAAATGGATAGACAACATGGACGAATGATCCTTAAATCCGTTGAAAATGGTCTACTCATCTAGCCTACGATTGAGGAGAATGGAGTAACTAGACCAACAAAATACTCTGAGTTATCTGCTACGGATGCAATTCAAGCTGATTGTGATGTCAAGGCAACAAATATCATTCTCCAAGGATTACCACCTGAGGTCTATGCACTCGTTAGCAATCATCGAATCGCCAATGAACTTTGGGAAAGAATTCAACTTCTCATGCAAGGAACTTCATTGACGAAACAGGAAAGGGAGTGTAAACTATATGATGAATTCGATAAGTTTGCTTATAAGAAGGGGAAACACTACATGATTTCTACTTGAGATTTTCACCGCTACTCAATGACATGAACATCTACAATGTGAAACTGGAACAATTTCAAGTGAACATCAAGTTTTTGAATACCCTTCCTACTGAGTGGAGCAAATTTGTGACCGATGTCAAACTGGTTCAGGACTTGCACACAACTAATATTGATCAACTTCATGATTACTTGGGACAACACGAATTTCATGCAAATGAAGTTAGTTTAATGCATGAACGCAACTCATATCCACTTGCTTTGGTTGCAACCCATCAGATGACCCAGTCTCCTTATCAAACTCATCAGAACTCATACCAAAACTCTCAATTTTAACCACAAGTTTCACTATACCAGTCTCCACAGTATGGATCACCTTATCAGTCTCAACAATACTTAAACAATCAACCATCAACACATCTTTCAATCACTTATCCATCCAATGATTATTAATCATCAGTTCACCATAATGTTTATTCTTCACAACCATCCATCCCCCAATTGCAATATGCTCCTACAGTCAACCAACAACCACAACAACCTAAATTTCCCCAACTAGACTCGGGTCTAACTGTTCCTGTGTTCAAGCAAGGCGATGATCCCATTTATGCCATCAACCATATGATGTCATTCCTATCAGCCGTCATCACATCTCGCTATCCTACTACCAATAACCAACTGAGGAATTCGTCAAACCCTAGGCAACAAGCAACCATTAATGATGGAAGAGTGACTTTACAACCAGTATAGGGGAGACAAATTTCTTTTGCTATGGGTACAAGTAGGACCTACACTCCAGGAGCAAGTGGAAGCAATTCTGGGAAACAAAGGACTGTTATTTGTTACTACTGCAAAGGGGAATGACACATGTCTAAACAGTGCACTAAACCTAAAAGGAAACAGGATGATTCGTGGTTTAAGGATAAAGTGTTGTTGGTACAAGCTCAAGCAAATGGTCAAATTCTACATGAGGAAGAACTAGCATTTTTGGCAGATCCAGGAACTGCAGAAGGTCAAGTCACACAGACTATCATTACTCACAATGCTGCTTATCAAGCTGATGATTTGGATGTACATGACTCTGATTGTGATGAACTCAACACTGCCAAAGTTGCTCTCATGACAAATTTATCTCATTATGGTTTAGATGTTCTCGCTGAGGTACACAATCCTAATAATATAGATAACAATATGATTAATCAAGATGCGCAGGCGAGGCCATCTTCTAAACAGTCGAGTGTTATGAACCATTTAGAGACTAAAATAACCAGTGATAGCAATATCATTCCTTATTCTCAGTATGTGATAGAATCACAACAGACAGTTGTTCAGAATTCTAACTCATCTACACAACAAGGTGCATTGATATTATCTGTGATAGAACAACTGAAGTAATTAATTGCACCAAGATTAATCTGGAGAATAAAAGTGTCAATGATACTTTATCTGCTGAGCTTGAAAGATATAAAGAACAAGTTAAAGTTTTGAAAGAATGAAAAAATATTGATTTAAAAAGTAAAGATAATGTTTCAGATTCATGTGAATAGTCTGTCGAGATTGATCGTCTTAAACAAACTCGTTCTGAACATTTAAAAGAAAAAGAATCTTTAATGCAAACAGTTACTCTTCTCAAAAATAATTTAAGAAAGAAGAATTTAGAAATATTGATAGAGAAATTGCTTTAGAAAAGAAGATCAAACAGCTAGATAATATTGTTTAGGGATTTATACGTACAATTGCAACGTACTTTCGATTTTGTTCCATCTTGGTACGTGAACTTTTTTTTATTCCACTCAATGTAACGAACTTTCATGTTTTGTGTTACTTTGCACCAACTTGGATAGGCAACCGGATAAAAAGTTTGATTACCGGCTAATAGTCTACGTGGCACGTGAACTTTTTTTCTAATGTTCCGTTTTGGTACGTGAACTTTTTCTAATGTTCCGTTTTAGTACGTGAACTTTTTTTCTATAAAAATGTTTAATACTTTGTTTAAAAACACGAGAATTATTATAAACTTTTTTTTTGCTCCGTTAAAATTTTATAAACTGATTTTTTAAAAGGGCAAATCGCATAAAAAGGTACTCATCTTAGGTTCATTATTTTTTTGTTGAGATTTATTATTTTTTTCAAAATTAAATTTTTTTTTCGAAATTTAAATTATTTAAAAAAAAGGTTTTTGGTTAAAAAAAAATTAATTTCGAAAAAAAATTTAATTTTGAAAAAAATTCTAAATTTTTTTTAACCAAAACCCTTTTTTTTTAAATAATTTAAATTTTGAAAAAAAATTTTAATTTTGAAAAAAATAAAAAATTTTAATTTCTAAAAAAAAATTAATTTTGAAAAAAATTTTAACCAAAATTTTTTTTTTAAAATTTTTAATTTCAAAAAAAAAATAATTGAACTACAAGGCCAGGTAATCAGCTAGTACTCGCTACAAGGTCAGTCAATGAGGCGAGTTGAGTAGAATCGGCCCAAAAATCCGGTTCGGTCAAAATTCAGTCAAAACATAATCAAACTTTGTCAAATCTCGGTTTGAAGTATTTTTCAAAACTGTGTTAATATTTCTAGGCCTCTATGAGCAACTGTATGGTCCTATAAACTTCAAAATGTATATATAAAAGTATTAATCCGATCCCTCAGTTAATGGGAAAGCAACTTCTGCATGGTTCGACAAGTGGCATCCAAGTGGCCCGCTCGGTGCTTTTTTTTCTAAGCGTAACATACAAGATGCCAGATTTAATCTAACTATGCCGGTCAATGAAGTTATAGAGGACGAGGGATGGTTGTGTCCTCAAGAATGGATGACCAATCACGGTTTATTGCATCAGATTGATGTTCCAGCTTTAAATAAATCAAACAAGCATGGTCAAACAATGCCTTTCTCAGTTGGTGGTGTTTGGAATGATATTCGAAATGAAGGCAATGTCGTCCCCTGGTATAGAATTGTTTGGTACAGCCAATGCATCCCTTGCTTTTGGGCAGTGGCTCAAAACGCAAGATAAAATGGGCGTTTGGGATTGCCACACTAATATGTGTGCGTTATGTAAAAGTCAGCCGGATTCACATCCCCACCTTTTCTTTCAATGCTCTTATCCTAAACAAGTGTGGAAGGAAATAAAAAGATAGCTAATATGGACTTAGTATCGGAAGTTTGGACTGACATTTTGAATCACCTGCAACCACGTTCTAAAGGTAATTCAGTTTGAAATGTAATTGGGAAGCTGGTCTTTCCTGTCACAGTTTATCACATATGGCAAGAGCGCAACCTGCGCATTTTTTAACATGGCTAAAGATCAGTAGTTAAGTTGGTTTGTAATATATATGAAGTGGTGAGATTAAAGCTTATGAGGCTTTCTATAAAGCGCTCGAGTGGTCCTGTGAAGGCCATGGCAATGTGGAGGGTCCCAAAACTCGACAAACACATAGAATGATAGGTAATTTTAGTGTTTTATGGTCATATCTTGTCATATCAGATTCTAGGACAATGTGGTCGACTTGTGATGGTGTCTGGTCATGGTTGAAGCTCAGCAACCTTGCCAAGCTTGTAGGTTATGTCTTGTACATAAGTGCAATTGATTTAGTCATTCATTTCGGGGCATGTATCGAAAATGTGACTCCTATATCTTCTTTTTCTATTGAGTCAGTACCGAATTCCTCTTTGGAATTAATATTCTTTGCCGATGGAGAAAAAAAAAAGAGTAACGCCAAGCGAGTTTTGCAACTATAATCAAACACAAGTTTAGTACGTAAACCGTGCCGAAATCAAAATTTTGTCACGAATGAACATATGTATGAGTGGATGACATGGTGGTTTCAATGGACACAAGTTTAACGCGTTTTCAGTTTACATTCATGTCTTAATTAAGTCGTTACATGTCTCATTCATATTCTGTTTTGTAAAAACTCAAGATAAACATAGGTCGCTACAAGCCAGCAACACAGGGCGAGTTGAACCTAAACGGGCAATAAATTTAGTTGGTCAAAAAACCTGGTGTTAAGTTAGCCAATTGTCGTTGAAAACCAGGGTTGAAGTATATAAACAATTGTGTTATTATCTGTATGGTCCTATTAACATGTGACACATATAATGTGTGTCTTTAACATTCTAGTGCGAGAACTGACAGAACCCCAAAAAACATGCTTGCACTCCTTTAATAATTGGTTTGTATTTTTTGCACATATGTTCTAAAGAATTTGATAAGAAATTGGAAATACAAAATTTTTCTTTGAAGGTGTGCATGTATGTTCTTATAAGGCGTGCAACAACAATATTGCGGCCGTGTGTAAGGTTTTTGTGAAAGAAGAGAAAGAGTTCATGATGATACCGAAGAACATAGGTGGATTCTTACGATTATTGATGATTTTCATGTATTTTTTTTATTTTTAAAAGGCGTGCATGTATGTTTTTTGTGGTTTTGTCAGTTCTCGCACTAATAATGGTTCTGAAAAGAAAGTCCCCCACATATAATATCGAATCAAAATTTATATCTTTTATCTTGTAAAAGAAAACGAAAAGTGGGGACTTTTGTATTTTGAAAAAAAGAATGTTTCCTTATTAGGTATGATGCTTTCAATTATAATTATTTTTTAAAAATATTTTATAGAAAAAAAAACCCTTATTGCCTAATTTGGAAAAATAAGATTTTAATTTGTTTTTCATAAAAAAAACGAAAAATACACATGGACTCAATATATCATCATTAATAGTTTTAGACCAAAGTGAAAATAAAAAGAAAAAAACGCTTCTCTTCAAAGGTTTAACCTGAGAACACATTGGTCTTTCCCAAACCTAATAATAATAGTGATTCTTCTCATTCTTCCTCAAAACCCTAATCTAAACGATGTTGAAGAACCAAAATCGTATATTACAATCGAACTATACCTAACTATGGTTAGAATTGGAAAACTACCGATCAAAGGTACAATTTTTTGTTTCTAATCGTTCAATTGCAATTTATTTGATATCAAATTAATATGATTTAACAGATTTGTGATATAACATGAAGTTAATGTGTTCTAACTCCTTCCAATAATCTTAGTAAGACAATTGTTATGTTGTGATTCTCATTGCGGAGTAGGTGATTATCAGGTTTTCTTAGTACATGTGTTTGATGAAATTATTTGTGTGTGGCAATAGTTTGAAATCTGAATATTTAAGTATGCATGATCTTTATATATATTCTTTATGAAAAGCTTGGAACATCAATTATTAGTAGCTAATAGTTGTGTCATTCTACTGTTTATTCCCTTTTTTGTAGTATAAATAAGTAGAGCGAGTTTTGATATTTAGAGTTATCGGCACGTTTACTTGAGTTTTTTGGTTACGAATTTTAAAAAT
>BQNB010000945.1:73490-151363 GCA_026074375.1 Tanacetum coccineum
TTTCGGCTCCGTGTTGACCGAAACTGGTTCTGTTTGACTCAAACCGAACCGATCTGGTTAACCGATTTGCGCACGTCTATTCGAATGTGGCGCACCGTTAGATATAATTTGTAGGTTGCATATTGAATTGAGCATTGAGACCAAGTGATCAAGCGTAGGTAGCCATGGATAGTATTCCATTCGTCAAAAACAAGTTTTGTAGAATTTTTCGATATACATCGCGATTATATTCGATTCACACTTTCAATATGGAATTTTTTTGATATGTGTATTTAGAATCTAACGACCAAATAGTAAGCTAGGTTGATTATGATTACTGATTTGATAGCCTTACATGAGATATTTTGTTTAGTGTTCATTGGAATCAAATTCAATCAGAATTTCTTATTCATGAAACTGAAAATCTTCAACATTGATGATTAGTGTTTGGGCTATAGATAGGAGATTCTTTATCATGGACCTATTGGACTGCCAGTTTATGGGCTTCCTGTGAACTCCAACACCTTTGAAATAACTATAGAGAAAGAAAATGTCTAAACCCAATGATTTAAAACAAAAATAAAAAATCATTAACTAGAAGCATCAAAGTAATGTCATGAGGAAACGAAGTCATAGGCACGCATAGACAGAACTTGGGTGAACTTATTGGGAGGGTCGAGTGCTATAATAGTTAATTTGGGCGAGCGAAAGTTGTATTTCCTTTAAGCAAATATAAGTAAAACTTCAAAATTTTGGGAGGGCCGTGGCCCTCCCCGGTCTCCACTAAGGTCCGTCAATGTAGGCACGTAGTGAAAGACTAGACCGGCTACTCCAAGAGTAGGGGTGTTCATAATTCGGGTAAGACCCTAATAAACCGAAAATCGAAATTGAATCAAACTGAATAGAACCGAACCGAATCGAATCGAACCGAACTAAATATTATGTTTAGGGTTTAGATATGATTTTACCAATTTAAACTGAAAACCGAATTCATATAAATATATATATATATTAATATATTTATACTAGTTTTAATGCCCGTGCACGCACAGGGCTTAGACATTATGTTTTTTTATAATAAATATATATATATATATATAAATTACTAATATATAAATCAATAAATAAATATACTAAGTATATGCCCAGTTGCACGCACAGGCTTAACCATTATGTTTTTTATATAATAATATTCTTCTCGTTTATATTCGAAAAGTGACTTCCACTTTAGGAAAACATGTCAATGATATAAATTACTATTTTTTCAGAAATTCAAATGTAGGAAATTTTAGTACGTATTAAACCAAAAGAAGAAAAAAATGTAATTTCTTCTAAACCCATCAATGAATAGCTAAAAAACCTTGTTTTCTTTATTTACGATAATTTATGTGATTCGGTGTTTTTCTATTTGGTTGTACAACATGATTTTTATGCCGACAATGAAAAATTCACTAAAAAGTCTTCGGCAAGATTTAGGATGTGATTAAATAATGTTAAATCTTTGTTGGAAGTTGATATAGTGTGTTAAACAGGATAACTAATTGGATCTGTTGATACCTACGAATACCCAAAAACAATTCATTCTAAGTATAGTTGATTCTAAGGAATACCGAAAGTTAGGCAAATTTCATCTTGTACAAAACTGCCAAAAATGAACTTTTCATATATAATGGAACTGAATAGCAAGATGCATATACAAATAAACTTAAATAGGAAAATGAACTGAAACCGGGCCCTAAAAGACAAACGGGGCGAAAGTTATGCCAAGAACAAAAGAATCCAAATTCTTAAAAAATACACGAAAATGTAAATAACTCCTAAAATATGATGAAATCAAGGCTCGACAACTTCCGTAACCCAACTACGTTCGGATTACCACGGCGATCTCCTCGTTCAAAGCTTCAATGCGAAATGGCTGGACTTGGGCCTGAAACGGAACAGTCTGACCCAAGTTATGACCAATATAAAAAAAAGAACCTTTCTTCACACGATCTTACTTGTGGCTGTCCCAGAAAAAAAATAGACCTTCTTCAATACTTGGGCCTGCAGTCAAAGTAAGAATTGTTTGCGTTTGTTTTATTCTAATATATAAAGTTTAGGGGTATAAAGTTTAAGGGTCATTTGTTTATTTTTAAAGTTATAATAAAATTTGTAAATTTATAAATTTACACTTAACTACATATAATTTATTTAAAATTAAACCACTAAAGTTTTATTAAATACCTCATTCTTTTTCAAGTTTTTGTTTTCACAAATTTGACTTATATATTTTTATGTGTTTTTTTTTCTCCATCAGATTTCTCCATCAAAATTCTTTAATTTTGACCAAATTGATTCAATTTTGACTTTTTATTAGACCAATCAGACCGCACGATTTTGCCTATATGGCAAAATCAAACGTTCTGATTGGTCTAATTTTTTAATTCATAAGATTCAATTTAATAGAAAACTCCGAAATGATGTAATTCTTTTATTATATAAAAGATACATGAAAAAACTATTAAAATTATATTCTAGTTAAAAAGACACATTTTAAGCTTGAAATGTTACTTTCTTTTTATAAAAATCTGTATAATTAAATTTAAAAAAATATATAAATGATGTAATTTGATTTATTGGGATGAACCTGAAAATTGAAAACCAAAAACCGAATTTAAATTCAGTTTTCAGTTTCGTTAAGTACAATTTGAATTCGGTTTGATTCATTTTTTTTAAACAAAATAACCGAATAAACTGAACCAAATAATCAGATAATAGAGTTATTATGCAAAATATTTATTTCATATAATTTAGAATATTCGTAAATTATTTTTCTTAAAGTTGCTTATCAAAAGCATTGACCTTATTATACTATATATATACAAAGAGTGGTATTCGGGAGTCGTGTATTTTTTTTCACGAACTTCGAGACAAAATATACGAGAATAATTTTTGGGTTATCGGTCCGTTGCAAAGTTCGTCTTTAATGACTAACTTTGCAACGGAACGCTAACTCAAGGACTATTTCTGTAAAAAAGTTCAGAATCAATTTACAAAAATAGTCTTCGGGGTTATCGGTTATTTGCAAAGTTAGTCTTTAGTGACTAACTTACTACACAATTTACGAAAATAGTCTTTGAGGTTATTGGTACATTGCAAAGTTAGTCTTTAGTGACTAACTTTGTAACGAAACGCTGACCTAAGGACTATTTTGGTCAAACAAATTCAGAAACAATTTATGAAAATAGTCATTGGGGTTATCGTTCATTTGCAAAGTTAGTCCTTAATGACTATCGTTTCGTTGCAAGGTTAGTCCTTAACGTAAAATCTCGCGCTCTGCAGCGAAGCGGAGTGAAAAACCTCGTTGTATTAGAAACCAAAAATCTAATGGCTCAAGTTTTACCTACTTTTTTTACTTAGTTCTTCATATTGTTGTTAGTTAGTTTGGCAAGTTTCACTGAAAACATAGAATTCAAATCTGCTTGATAATTAAAGTGGTCCGTTACTTGACATTCTCGGTTTTTCGTTTCTAGATGTTCAACATTTTCACATAAAGTTCTTGAATTATTTAATTCCAATTCACCAGACATATATCCTCTAAATTCTTCAAGCACGTCTTTTTTTTTCTTCGTACACTACACTTTTCTAAATTTCAAAGAGTCCACACAATGGACCCTTTTGGCCCAAAATTAAACAATTTATATAAACTTAACACCATCTTTTTTAAATACAATACTAACTCATTTCAACTAGAATAATTTATATGCGTGTGTTATAATGGTTAAGTCAAACTAGCTTTACATTAAAAAAATTAGTGAACTAAAAGTCTAGCTTCTAATAAGATATCACATATTACATACTATAACCACTGCCAAATGGTCTAGTGATAAGGTTATTAGCTTTCAAACAAGAGGTAAATGGTTCATACCTAATTAGTTGTGTATATTTTCTGTGGCAAAGGAAATGTCGAAAACGGTCTCAGGATTCACCCGGTTAAAACGTGTACATCTGAGTCAAAACCCTCCACAGGTCAACCTAGAAAACCACATATGTTTACATATGACGTACCATGATGGCAAAAGTGTTCCTAACCTTACTACAGAATATGAGCGTCCCGTAAAATTTGGTGACCCTATGTAGTGTTTATAAAATGGGGCCCTAAACACGACAAAAGTTATATTGATACGTAAACGATTGTTATTCAAAAATGGAAAACTGGTTATGAAAAAGTAAAAAATAATCGTTACAAAATAACTTTAGGTAACAAACATAAACTTCTTGGTTTAATATAATGTTGTTTGATGTTTGTGTAGTGAAAGTTGGAATACCTCAAATCATCAAACACTGTATAATTTAATGATATAGTAAGTTTAGCCTCACATGTGAGGTGACTCACGCGTTCTTTTGTTGTAAACTAAAAAAAATGTTTTTAAGTGTATACAAAAACTAGACGTACAAATTAGAGGCCCAAAAAATTGTTAGGCCTGTGCAATTGCTCATGTTGCACACCTCATGAGCCGGGCCTGCTACAGAACAACCCTAATCGCGAGCTTAAGCTCCAAGCATCATCTTGATATAGATTATAACTAGATCGTTAGAGACAATTCTCTCGAACTTCGTCGTTCTTGTGATGTCGCTACATTGTCAAGGAGATTAACTTAAACTCAACTCTATATAGTCCAAGCATGGTATGCCGAAAGACCCAAGAAAATTTCAATATGAAACCACAAATTTCCACAAGTTTGAAATGTCAACAAAAGATATGGACACTCTTTTGACATGCAAATACACTTTATACAATTTGATCTTAGTCCCATCAATTGATAGGAACCGGCACCCCACTTCGAAGATATTTCAAAACTCAAAAGATCAATATCAAATCCTACAAGAATTGATTAATTACTCTTAAAATATTGCTAAAACGAAATATAAATGATGAATATATATTGACTGATTACAACACTAAGAAATAAGACCATCAAAGATATTTTTTTTTTGGAACGGCAATTTGTGGCTACATGGCCCCTAGCCCAGAAGGCGTAGCGAGCCCACACAACCAGGTTGGGTCCAGCCATAAGGCAATGACACCCTTCCCATACACACGCAGGAGGAAACCAACGTGACATATTTCTAACGGCAATTTGAAGTCACGTGTTATAGCATCTACAACGATGAAATTTTTAATAGGTTTATAAGTTTGTCAAATCATCAAATCGCTTATTTTGGAAAGATTTTTTTTGTTAGCAAGTTATTTTGGAAAGATTAAATGGGCAAATCTTTGCCATTCTTTTTTTCATCCAAAAAATATTTATTTTTCACCTTTTTTTAAATAAAATATATTAAAAATTGTAAATCGTCAAGCTACAAAAAAACACTATCACGATCAGTATTTTTTATCTTTTAGTGGACGATCACTTCGATATACTTTCTACGATTTTTTCTCTCGAGCTTTACTTTTCAGCGTTAAAACTTTCGCCAAGAAAAATCACATGACTAGTGATTTGTTATTAAAAATCACGTGTGATTACACAAATAAAATCACTAGTGATTATACAAATCACATGTACAACAACATATCCAAATTCCCCCGGAGTGGGGTATGGGTTTTTAAATCACATGTGATTTCACAAATCACATATGATTTCTCAAATCACGTGTGATTTTTATAATAACAAATCAACTATGATTTTACGAATCACACGTGATTATTATAAACAGAAACTTTGAAAAAAATTGTCAAAAGTATATAGATGTAGTCGTCTATAGAAAGATAATTTAATTATTCTCACGATGGTATGATTTATTTTCTTTAACAATTAATGGTTTGTCTTTATTTTTTTAAAAAGAAGGATGAAAATGTGTTAGTTATGTGTGACGAAATTACAAAACCGCCCATCACTAATTAATTAATTTCAATTAAGGATTAATATAAATCATTAGATGTAAAAATGATGAATGACAGAGATTAAACCATTTGATCTTTAAAAAAAATTATGAGAAACTTTTGTCTATTCCATTATTCATAACCTTCTCCGGTTCATAAAAAGTTTAACAGATACACATACATTAAATTATAAAAAAAATTATCAATATCTCAAACCTCTTCACGATACATGTGCATGAAACCAAAATTTTATGGTTAAAACAAAATATAAGTTTTTTCATTTGTTTTAGTCCTTTTTCTTGAAACACCCGTTGTAGATGCCCACAATCGCTAATAAACGACTTTAGCCAGCAAGTATACCAAACCCGATGACCCTATAAATTCGCAGTCCAACCAGTCCGGTCCGGTCCGGTTTTAAAAACACATATCTGGTCCGGTCCGGTTTTAAAAACACATATCCCCACCAATCAACCAAAAAAAAATATCGTCGCTAAACTCCATCCATACTATTTGACATTTTCCTACTCAATGGCCCCAAATATCTTACTTCCACACACATTACAATCAAAAACCTATGGATTTCTGCACCCATATAACCACTAGCAGTTTATTAACTTTAGATGTACAAAGTTTCTTTTTAAATCTTGCATGTTGTTTGATTCGTCGCTAAAAGGCAGTCAAAGTGACGAAAAGTGTATGTGAAGACCCTGGACGTGATTCGAGCTTGATTTACGTAAATGGTAAGATATTATAATACTCTTTACTTGCTTTTTTATTGTTTGTTGTTAATGGATTTATTATTAGTTTACATTAGACTCCCAAACACGTGAATCCTTTCCAATATGATTATTGAGTTATGCATATGGATGTTCTTTTTATGCTTTGTGTACTCATGCTACTATTTTCTCGTTTATGAAGGTTACAGAACTTACCCGACCTGCTAAACAGAAAAAAGTACTCGTAATTAAGTAAACTAAGCACGTGAACAAACACATCATTAATTAATGGCAGAGCAAGTAAGGTGACTAGCAAGAGGCAAAATTTCTTTTATATTATTAATCGTGTACAAGTTCTATTTTATAACTCTGTAGTTGCTAATTAAGTAGCACCCTCTAACATTAAATTCTCGCTCCGCTCTCAAATACTTGAACGGAAAACTTTGTGTTGTATCAAGCTCAAGAAGACGGTAACATTAATCTAATGCGTTACGGATTTGATAAATCAGTAGTGCCCATTATTTTGTTGGTTTAAGTAAATTAGTAAATAGCTCATCTAACTTGCCTTTCAAAAAAAATTTAGTTTATCCAACCTTTTTACTATTAATTAACAATCATTTAACTATGAATCGGTCAAACGTTATACTAGTACTATTTATTGGATAGTTATTTTAGTCAATGAATTGTATAAATTTGACTTGTAGAGGACCCCATGCAGATTTGTAGGTATACTAATTAATATACATACAACCATGGTTGTCAGGATTCCGATCTTTGATCTTAGGATCTTACGATTTTACGATACGGTAAAGTAAAAACAATCCGGATCTTTGCAAGGTTAAGATCTTATAGGATCCTGATCTTGATTATAGATCTTAAGATCTACTCCGATTCGATCTTACATTTCTTGACACACAAACTAAAAAACTACAAATTTATGAGTTGTGTTTTATAGAATTTTGAAAAAAAATATGTTATTCTTCTTAAACGTTTCATAACCTTAGTTTAGGACAACATATATGTGAAACATGCATATAATTTTATGTTTATGATATATAAGTATTTGTAAATTTGTATAATATTACAAAAATTATTAAGAAAATAACATTATAGTAGGATCTTAAGATCCTGATCTGATCTTACAATCTCGATCTTGCAAAGACAAAATTATCCTGAGTAAGATCTCAATCTTAAAAATATTGCATACAACCACTATATATTGATGGTGTTCATAGAAGCAATATGTCAATATGTATGGTAGACAAATCTAGGTAAAGCCAAAAAGACGACTTTGGTTATTTCTGATAGGACATGATTTATTGCTCGAAGCCTTAGAAGATATTTTCTATGACTTAATAAGAAAATCTTGTCTACGTACAGCTCTCGAATATCTTTTTATTCGAGAACTATGACTTCTACGCCGTAGAAACATCGTATCTAGAATCTTCTTTTATTGTTTAAATTGTTTTTAACTATATTTAGGTTTCTTATTGTGCAATTTTCACATCCCTATAAATATATGACTCGTTAACATTGTAATTTAATATTTGATTAATATTTATGAAATAAAGTGGGTCTTTATATAGGGTTTTTTTTTACTCTTTCGAGGTTTTATCCTAGTTCACTTGGATTATAGTTACCCTTGGATTATGGTTTATCAAAATTCACTTTCGTGTTCTGTGTTAGTCGGCATCAGAGCGTGTTAGTATCCTGGAGGTGATTGTTGTTAAAGTTCATACGTGAGTTGACATCCACAACTTGTTAGTATCCTGGATGGGGAATGGTGTTGATGTTATCAAAACCTATACTGTTTGTGGGGTATGTATGTAGAGTACATGGATAATGGTTTTACCAAATCCATAAAAGAACTTGATGGCTGTTACACTATGCTAGAATACCTACGTTTCATGATCGTAGGTGGAGCATAAATCCACAATAATCACGATAGTAGCAAACACGAAGGTCGAAGAATTCGTCTAACCATAGGCGATTTTATAGGCAATTATGCAAACAAACAATCACCGTTTAACAATGGAAGAGTTGAAGAATGAGAGGAGAAAAATGAGGAGGATTAGTTACCTACAACCAAAGTTTTTTCATTCAAGAATTCTAATTAATAATTCGGTATGTTCTTTAATTATTGATGGTTGTAGCATAAATAATTAGGTTTTAAGAAAATTAGTAGGTTCCCTAAAATTACCAATGGTGATTTGTCCTAAAGGTCATTAAGTTTGTAGAGTTCCAGTGACCATTGAAAATTTTTATAAAGTGGAAGTACTTTGTGTTGTGGATGATATTGATGAATGCCATATTTTGCTTGGAATCACATGGCGATGTAAAGTTAAGGGAATGTATAATCTTCAACAAAACCTCTACATTTTCTTATTGCTATGACTCCACCTAAAGTATAACTACGATTACCAAAATCCAAAGTTTTGATTGAAGAACTGAAAAAGATAAAGGATTATAGGATTTTACAAAAATCTTGAAGATGAAGCTAACGAGTCTAAAGTTATTAAATGTACAAAGGTTTGTGATTTTAGTTATGAGTTAATCTTTAAAATGATCGTTGATAAGGGAAGCACAACCCAAGTATGGGGTCATATGTATTGATAGTTGGGAGTGTGTAGGCATGTTATATAAGATGTAGGTTCTCAAGTTAATGTGAAGTGCAAATCTACCGAAGATAAGGTTCGGCGTGAGAAGATGTTCGAGGTCGATGAAGCCTTGATAGTGAGAATTCAAGATCGAGTTCTTTCAAGTGATGGGAAATGATAGGCACAAGATTTATGGCTTGGAGCCGTAGAAGATATTACTCTATGGCATAACAACGATGTATTGTCTACGCCGTAGAGCTCTCGGGTGGATTTTTATTCGAGACCTAAGACGTCTACGCCGCAGAGGGAAAAGCATTTATACGCCATAGAGACATCGTATCAAGAATATTCTTTCATTTCTTAATTCGTTTTTTACTTTAATTAGGTTTTTTTGTTCAAGTTTCACATCCCGATAAATATAAGGATCATTATCATTTTTATTTAATTTTGGATCAATATTTATTAAATAAAGTACGTCTTTATTAGGGTTTTTATACTCTTTTGAGGTTTTATCTTCATTCTCCTCGATTAGGGTTACCCTTGAATTAGGGTTTATCAAAATTCGTTTCCGCGTCTTGCGTAAATTTCTCCTTTATTGTCATGATATATTTTAACCCTACACGTAAATTTCAAATACGTATTATGTCGAGGCTTGAGCTTACGACAACCACTTAGTTGCAGAAAATCTCATATTTGTGAAACTTATGAGTCATAAGCTCATTGCAAAGATTTCATAACATAATGTACACCGCTCGTTCCATGACCAACAACTTTCGTATGCATGTTATGTTCATGTGTGGTCGATTCATGGTAACCATTCACAGGTTAACTTTTCATAGCATGATGTATAAGCTAAGTCATTATAATATCTATCGTAAATCTCATCATCCGATGTAACAACATGACGCAGAAGTGAATTTTGTTAACACTAATCAAAGGGTTGATAACTTGATAACCAAGGTAAAACCTTTGGGGAAAAACTCTAACAAGAGATAATATCTAAAATGCAATAATATTAATGATCCAATATGAATTACAATGATAGCCCTATATTCATAAGAATAAATTATTTTGAAAAAAAGTATAATTAGCTAAAGTAAATAAACATAAATAAACTTTCATAATAATAAAAATAGAAATGGTCGGCGTAACAAGGAACATCTTATTACGTTTGTTACGCCGTAATAACTTGCAAAACAAATTTAATCCTTATTCGGAAGCTATACGACGTATCAAAGATCAGTGTGTTAAGCTGTAGAAAAAAAATACTTTTCAATGATAAACTTTTCATATCATGATGTATAAGCTAAGTCGTTAATTATAGTGTTTGTCGTAAACCTCATCTACCGGAAAATATAATCATAACCAAAGCTCGTTGTAATTGCATAATTTGTTTTATATCCTATGTTGTTTTAATCACAAGCCTTCCAGTTTTTACATTGGCGCCAAGAGTTTCATTAAATATTTTTTGTTAAATTTTAATAAAACGTTTCCCGGTCGACATGTCGCCCGGGATAAACAAACGCACGTTAATTAACACTAATCACCACGCTTAATTATTCACGTGATATAAATTATTTTTTCTAAACGTTTCCCGGGCGACATGTAGCCCGGGAAAGTGAGCGGGGCCGCCAAGATTTTCGTTGAGTTTTTTGGTCATATTTTCACCAAGTTATCCCGGGCGACATGCCGCCCGGGAAACTCTCTTCAAACTTTGACTAAAAAGTCTATAAGAATTGGTGCCACGTCGGACGGACTTTTGTCGTTTAGTGATGTTTTCCGGACGACAAATGTCGCCCGGGAAAAGTCCTTCACCTGTTCTACTTTTTTTTGTAGGGAAAACCAAAGATCTAAACAATATGTTATGAACCCAACCAATCAAACCTTAGTTTATTTATTACGTTTACAAAAACAAAATGAAAACTATTAACTCAATCAAAAACTAGGGTTTCTTCTCAATTTTAGACGAAACAAAGATGAGAGCAAAACACACAGAAAAATACACACACTAATAATGAATATTAGGTGTGTATAAGGCATTATATAGCCACGTCTTCATGCATAATAGTCCTTGAATTCTTCATATTTATTCCTTGCTTCTTTAGTAGAAGTACTACCAGAAACATCTGCACTATCTGTGTTAAGCACAAATTTTGCATCATCTTTGTTTCTAACAGCATCATCTACAGTAATGACACTAGGTTTCTAATCATCTTATGCAGTTTCTTTACCATTAGTTGCACTGTCTCCCACATCATCATAGGGTTCATTAGACTTTAAGCTGCTTTCTAAAAGTTCATAAAAAATATTCAAATCATTTATACCATTTTTCTTCAGCAACATAATCTTTAGTGAAAGAACTATTTTTAAAAGGAAAAATTGTTTCGTAAAACTTAACATCTCTTGAAAACAAAAATTTATCTTGATCAAGACTAAACAATTTATATCATTTCTTATCAAAAATATAACCAACAAAAACAAATTTATCAGATCTAGCACTAAACTTATCAGACTCATTTAAATCTGTAGAAAAACACCAAGAAATTTGATCGTAGGTTCAAGAGCAAGAAATCAGAATCAATTTTGATTCTAAGCAAGCAAGCAAGAGAAACTTCATAGTTTCTATATAAGCAAGGTACAGAAGCAAGCAAGTATGGATGTAGCAAACAAGCACGCTTCAAACAACAAAGATATTAAAATCAAGAAAGAAGATGATGACTTTGCCATCATTTGAAGTGAAGCCTCTCAAGGTTCAAGAACCACCTGATTATATCATTAGGGGGGAAAATGTTGGAACTAATGTTATAATCAGTAGTTAGTTAATATAAAGTCTAAGGACCTTTTAGTATTATTAGTATATGTATGTATGTAAGTTCTGTATAACCCAGAAACTTGTATATGGGCTGGGTTTATTAGAAACGGTTATAAACCGTTTAGTTAGGTTACAACGGTTAGAAAGTTGTGACGTTTACTTTTTATGAATCGGTGTGTCTCTTTGATATGAAGGCAACGATTCATTAGTATAAATAGGTCAAGAGTCTGTAATCAAAAACAACAACAAGATCAATATATTCAGTTTCTATCATAATACTTTGAGTATTTTTCTGTTACAAGTTTCTGCATTTCTCTACATAAAAAAAAACCTTTGAGAGTAATTTTTTTCTGTTTCAACCGAGACGTATTTTTGTTTTTTTGCATTTCTTCCTTTTGTTTTCGAATTCCCCTAATTCCCCAATTTTCAAGTACTGTTGAAGGAGTTCCGATAACAACAAAACACGAAAAGCAGCCAACAAGTCCTTTTTAAAAATAGGAGGAGATTTTAGGATCACTATTAGAAACATCCGACACCCTATAAGGACCTCTTTTACGATAACAACACAGTTAGTAAAAATTGTTTTAAATTAGGATAAGATGGCCCAATTAGATTAGATATTAGTAGTCGCCACCATGGTTTCCAAACAAAAGGTAGAAACAAATATCCCCTATAAAACAAAAAGGTCCACCCTTCCCCCCCCCCCTTAGTTTTTTTATTCCAAAAGAAGGGTTTTGGGGTGTTTTTTGGGGTGGGGTGAGGGTATGGCGAGAGAAAGTTTGGATGAAAGTAATTCCCATAACCCAGTTACAAAAACCCTTCCAAATCTTTTTATTCATAAAATTTTGTGTACCCATAATCAACTATCCCTAAAAGATCTTTTGAACCAGTTTTCCTTTCCTCCAAAGATGATTTTCGGTTGTATTTTAGCACCCTGAAACAACAGATTTGAATAATATTTCAAAAACTTTTCATTTTAATGACGATTTTTCCATTAAAAGAACCCCAAAAAACATAACTAACAGTTTGTAAGTCCCCACGTTTAACATAACCAACCAATTGTAGAAAAAGGGAAAACCCTGAAAACCCGAAGTCCCCCTTACTAGTTCCCCACTAATAAGGACTCCCTCCCCGCACAAAAACAACTAAAGTGCAAATTTATTTCCACCACATTAGTAGGTTTTAATGATTACTGAATAACAAATAGTTGTTCCTAAGTCTGCTTAGCTTTATTAACATATTTTTCACAATGAATTCAGAAAATAGAATTTGAGAAAACTTTGGTTTTGTAGAGGGGTACCAAGTCCCCCTGTTATTCAAAAATAGCCAAACTATTTTTGAACCACCACTTGTAGTTTGGAAAAACCACTAAATGTTCTATTTTGTTTTTTCCACTTCCCATTGTTTTTTTTACCATTTCAATAAAAAAAAAAATTTAAAGACCTCCATCCTCTCACCCCTCCCCTCCGCTACCATCTTCACAGTGCCCCTCTTAACATTGTTCATCCCGTCCAAAAACTGGCCCCCAACAACCAATTGTTTTATTAGCTAGAAATTATTTTTTGAACAAACAATAGACCCCTGACCCATGAAAAACCAGGAACCACCCACCACATATGTTATTATCAAAAAATTGTTTTTTTTCTCGTTGATAACTAACCCACAAGCAAACCAGTCCCCACCCCTCCCCCCCCCCCACTAGGATGTAAAAAAACTACCCGTATAAGTTTTAAATAAGTGGAACATCAATAAAATCAAATTAGAAGAAGTAAGAAAGGCATAAAAAATGTAAAAGTTGTTGAGCGGCTCCTGAATTCCATGATCCCAATCCAAATAGAAAGATTTAAGAATTGAAAAAAAAAATTTCGAAGTGTCAAAAACCTTATATACAATTTTAAAAACCACCATAAAAGGTAACCTACCAGTCAACTCGTAATTACCGTATACTAGCATCCACATGGTACCACAAAGTAAGGACAATATGTCCGTTGAATATTGATTTTACTTTTAGTAAAGGTAAGAAGAAGGTAACCACCTTTATGGTGTGAATCAAGACTTCACTGAATTGACAACAACATTACCACAGATAAAGATTAAACAATTGTTCCCTAACTCACATTTTCCCCTTTTTTTTTGAAACACCCACCCGTGGGTAAAATAATCCCCACCAACTTTTCAAAACCATAATGTACCCCTATAGTAAAAGGACCAATCCAAGTATTTGTTCCAGTGCTTATGCCGCACAATGTTTACCCCCCACGCTGCCAAACCCACTTTGTAAGTTTATAAATTATGTCATATTAGTAAAATGTATCAAATTAATATTTCCCCTAATTAGCCAGATATCCCGAATTTTTTTGGTTAATTGGGCCCCCTAGCAGCAAATTGCCAATAAAAGGTTCCCCACCAAAATGTAACCCTTTTTTAGAAGGTAACAATGATTGTTTTGTTATAAGAACTCAATCCCCTAGAACAATTGGTGCAATAACCAGAACTTAAAAATATTAGGTATTGAATCCAGTTGGGTAACAGCAAAAAAATATAAAGAAATACCCTCGACGACCAACTTAACTTAATATTAGGTATTGAATCAGTGGTAAAAATTAAAATCCTCACGAAACTAAACACATCATCAAGCCCATTAAGAACTGCATCAACCTAAGAAGTTGAGCATGATTCTTCAGCTTATAGGTACTTTCACTAGTGCATGTAGGCAGATCAACAAGATAGTTAAACTTCCTTCACAAAGCATTACACTCATGATAATATTCAGACAAAGACATGTGAGATTGAGTCTAAGTATGAATTTTATGATGCAAATTATAAATCACATAATCATCTTGTTTATTATAAGTTTCCTCTTACTTATCCCACACATCCATAGAATTTTTAGAAAACACTTAGCCTTTAAAAAGATCTTGTGACACACACCCTAAGAGCTAATACAAAACCACATAATTACATCTAGATCCAGATATAAAACATCATTAATACTCCTAACACATTTTCCAAAAATGAATCCAAGTTTATTTCTAGTGTGTAATGTCAACAGCACAACAGTAGACTGAAACTTATAGTTCTCAATACCTTCAAGCTTGAAGGTAATCAGCTGAGAACCAATGTCTTGAAGGCTTAAATATAAAAGTGTCATATATATCTAATTTTAACTCACTACCAATAACATGGTCATTATTAGGTTTTTCAACATTTTTATCTTTATCTTGTTTCTCAATTTCAACCATCTTAATAAATTAGATGCAAATAGATTATAACCAGAGAAACAACAACAAAACATAACAAATAACCAACAACCATATTACAAAAAACAACTGATAACCACCAGATGGTAATTAGAAAGACCCAACCATAAAGTGGTACTAAGCATTAGCGATTCAAGACCAGAGTAGGGTTCCTTGCTTCTAAAAGAAGTAGGTCAGTGGTAGCCTTGAACAAAGGACAAAACTCAGTAACCAAATAATTTGTGACTAAAAAAGGTCAAGCCAATACCAAACACCACAATCACAGTCATACCTCAAATCATAAATCCAACCCCATAATCAAATCCCAAATCCATTGACCTATCCCTTCTACCTATTCTAAAAAATCTAAAAGAGGGTGTGAGTGGTATTACAGTGCACACAAGCTTCCAAAAATACCAAGATCAAGCAGATCTTAATCAAACCAATAGCACAAAAGAAACAACTTGAAAAAACACATTTAAAAACTATATTAGTAATAAAGAAGCTCATAAAGAAATAAATCTCACAAAAAAAACCCTAATTTTGATTTTAGGGTTTTTTACACCAATTATAATGAAATTTCAATTGAGATCAGATAAGAACTGAAAACTCCACACTAAAACTATTAACCTGAATTAGGGTTTGATACATTAAACCCTTTTTCTTGACATTTTTTATTAAAACTGATTAATCAGTCACACGGCCAAATCAATACTCAAGAACACTCGCAAACACTTATAATTGTTTAGAAAACCACCAAGATCGATAAACCCCCAAATCTTGAAAACTCTAATTTTGGAAAAACCAAATTAAACTCTAGATTTGAAGATCTAACACAAAACCACTTGATTAAAACTTATTAACACATGATCTAAATGTATAGATCAAAACCCCTCGAAAAATAAGAAACCCTTATTTAAAAAAATTCAAGATCGTTTAGAAAAACTTGTATATAGCAACTGGCTCTCATACCATGTAGAAATTTATAAACAAACACTACAACATTTACCACTATCCCCAGCGATAAATCCACGCCTTCCCGGGCGACTTGTCGCTCGCCCGGGATAAATTAAAGGAGAAAGCTCACCAGAGATTCTTTCTCGGACGACTTTCCCGAGCGACATGGTGGGGCCCACTTAATTTCAGTCAATCTAATAAGTGCCATGGTGGATAACTTTCCCAAGCGACATGTCACCCGGGAAAGTGTTTTAGCAAAAAAAATAATTAGCCCTTATTATTGATTAATTAATTAATTGTCGTTTATCTGGAAAACTTTAACATACGTTGACTTGTCAACTCAAAAGCCCGGGATGGGTAATTCAATTTTTTGTTTTGATTTTCCCGGGCGACATGTCGCCCGGGATTGCTTTTTAATTTTTTTTTTGTTTTGACTTTTCCCGGGCGACATGTCGCCCTGGATGGTCTTGCAATTTTTTTGTCCAGCTGCACAAGCATGCAATTTTCTAGATTTATTTTCTAGAATTTTTCTGAAAAAATATACCATATATCAAACATGTATAAATCCAATATAGACTATACCCAAAATCATCAAATATATGTACCATAAACACAATACCAAACAATGGTTCACAACGCATTTGATCTAATAAAGCTAAATCGTCACATAATCTCTCAATACAAAACATACTATAGTCTACAAAACGGGTCTTCGAGTTCACAACCTTGCATTATCCGCCAAGATACAAGTCAATATTTCACTAGATAGGAAACAAAATTTACATAAGGTTCGCCAAGATCAACGTAAAGAAACAAATAAGCATTTTCTTAACCTTATTAACATCTCTAAACTATCACCTCATCCTCTCGTCCGCCATAATCAATTAGCAGTCATAATTAGTCGGCCATCTACATCATCCCAGCACCCGCCATCTCTATACCGAACTCTGGTGTTGACTCATATGGTTATGCATTGTGAATTTTCGTCACTTCTAAAAGCTTTTCATCTATCAAGTTTACCTGTTTGGTTAGGTACTTGTTCTCTTTTGTCTTTTTGAACATCGCCTGAGTTGTGCGTGCATTAAGGCGGGGGCGGAGGGGGCAATGAGGACATCTGTGGCCCGTCCCGGCAATACCCTACAACACGAGGCGATGCCCCGCTGCTTGCCCTTGCGAGCCAAGGGCATTGATTCTTCTTAGTGTAGGGCACACCGACGTGGTGTTGGAGCTAGAGACGGCAGCCTCAATTTCCTTCTCTATGTAGTGGACAAGACACAGGATAGTTTAATATATTAGTCGGGTTGCTACATTATTTCTCGACAAATCATTAAAGTACATGTTTTGAAACAAAACTTACGTATATAGCTCGGTCCTCATCCCCGTATGAATACCCCGTCAATAGTGTGTGTCATGAAGAAGGTGTGGATCAGCGACGGGTGCTCTCGAGTGGCTGAGCTCTCCATCTGTACAAACACATGTATATAAGATGAAACAAATTAAAAACGACAAATCACAACACACCAAAGCGTATAATAAGATATATATGTATATATGTATGTAAAATAATTATAATGTTTATTACCATCTGATCTCGAAGGCGAGAAAGTGACCGGGATCCCTGCTGGCATACGACCGTGCTCTTTGCCTCGTTTTGGCGATTTTGAGCGGCTCAGGCTTGGTTCCTGGGATCATTCCAAAAGGCAAGTTGGGCATCCCAATCTGCCGGGGTAATGCTCTCGGGACGTCGCTGCCTGATGCTCTCCACGTCGTACGTCTCGGTCTCGGGGTTTATAACCTAATGCGCTGCCTTGAAAGAAGCCTTGTTGGTATTGTACAACTTTTGCAAATGTTGCTGGATACCCGCATTGATATCTGTCCAGCGCTGGGATTGCATATGAAGCTTCAAGTCAAACTGCGTCTGCAATCATATACAACAAAACAAAGACAAAGTTAGAGATATAATTCACATATTTATCTAAATTTGTTTATTTATTTATACGATATAAATAAATAAACGAATTTAGATAAATATACACAATTAAATAAATGAACACGATAATGAAATAAACATAAAAGGATAATGAAATAACTGACCCCAATCTTTGTCAAGCATCTCCTTAATGAGCTCCCCAAGGTAGTTAGACCAATGAGACGCATGGTCACCGAGAGGCATCATGGTCTTTTTGTCGTCCCACTCAAACCGGATCGGGACGGGGCCTTTGTCATTAGTGATCTTCTTTAACCCGAGGTTACGGGTCTCCTGGCGGGTATGCAGCCTGCCCGCTTTCCTTCCACCCAAATTGGGTTTTCGGGTGCCTTTGCCTGCAAAATCAAGTGAGTGATAAAGTCATAAAAATTCAAGGCAAGCAAATTCAATGTATCAAATTTATGCTTGTATTACAATAATCCAGAAATTCTTACCTCGGTTAGCGAAGCAACCCCCGCAACCGGTGGGTATATGGTGTGTAGGGGGCCGATCATCACCGCCACCGTCACCGCCGTGGCCCCGTGCCACATCCGCTGACATCTGTACAAGTACAATTAGGATAACATATAGAAATTCATGAACAAAATAATATAAGCATGCACACATCCAAATACATACATATCCAAATAAATATACACATTTAAACAATCCACAACAATTTCATTCATTCATTCAAATATATAAGTGTCTTTTGCAAGTTACAACTCAAGATCAATCTTCTTCTTCACTAGAATAAACAACATCTACACCATCATCATCATCAACATTGACGAGGTCTTCATCATCAGAATCTGCTAAATCATGAGGAAGGGCGTCTTCATCATCAATAATATCATCGTCTTCGTCAAGATCAATGATATCTGGCGGTGCGTCAACCTCCGTTGATTGACCATCTATATGCAAGGTCGCATTATCCAAGTCATTCAAACTAGTAGAAAGTGGGAGATCAGATGAGTTGTCAAAATGTATAACATCAGGATCTTCCTCTACCACGATGACACCCCCGTCCGAAAACTTTTTATGATTCACATGTTCGACGACCTTCCAGTGGGGTTGTCGTCTGGCCATATCTTCAAGGTAGAAGCATTGTTTGACTTGTGTTGCGAGAATGTATTGATCATCTTTAAACGCCTCACCTTTTGTCAAGATTTGTGTCATGTTGTTTCTAAGGACAAGATGTTTGACTTTACGTCCTTCGTTGCTAGTGTCAAACCACTTAACTCGGAACAACACAACTTTGAACGACAAATACAAAAACTCGAGGATTTCTTGAAGCTGACCATAATACATTTCTCCGTCCTTCCCACCAGGCGAACAAATGCCGCTGTTCATATTCGTAGGAGTAAAGGAGAAACACTATCGAAATCATCTTAAATAGTAAACCAATTATACGCATTCATATCCTAAATATGACAAAACATAGAATGGGAAGTGCATATCCATAACCGAGGAAGAACCAGCGAAAACCCGGAGTATTGTTTTTTATGTAGTAAATTATTTGAAAACCACACACGAAACCGAGAAAACGAGTGTTTTTTTTTATAAAGTAATATGTTTTAAAAAAAAACGCATAATTTAAAAACCCAACAAGAAAACCCGAAAATGTTTTTTTAGTATTTATATATTTTAAATAATAATTATATCTTTATAATTTTTTTTCTTTATAAATACTTATTTAATAAAATATAGTAATATAAAATAAATTTTATATATAATCATGATTTAAAAGCATAATTAAATTTTTTGATAAAATACATAATCCCGTGCGACATGTCTTCCGGGAAACATGAGCGGGAAAAATTGAAGCCGGGAGTTTCATTAAATATTTTTTGTTAAATTTTAATAAAACGTTTCCCGGGCGACATGTCGCCCGGGATAAACACACGCACGCTAATTAATACTAATCACCACGCTTAATCATTCACGTGATTTAAATTATTATTTTTTAAAAACATTATCCTTCCCTTCCTACCCCCCCCCTGGGCGACATGATAGCCCAGGAAAAAGTGAGCGGGAAAAAATGCCGCCAAGAATATTCCCGTGAGTTTTTTTTGGTCATATTTTAACCAAGTTATCCCGGGCGACATGCCGCCCGGGAAACTCTCTTCAACAAACTTTGACAAAAAAGTCTATAAAGAATTGGTGTCCAACGTCGGACGGACTTTTGTCGTTTTATGATGTTTTCCCCTGGCAACAAAGATTGCCGTGAAAGGACCTGTCACATTTCTACTATTTCTTGTAGTGAAAACCAAAGATCTAAACAATATGTTATGAACCCAACCAATCAAACCTAGTTTATTTATTACGTTTACAAAAACAAAATGAAAACTATTAACTCAATCAAAAACTAGGGTTTCTTCTCAATTTTAGACGAAACAAAGATGAGAGCAAAACACAACAAAAAATACACCACCCTAAATAATGAGATATTAGTTTGTAAAAAAGGCAGTTAAATAAGCCACGCAAGTCCTTTCATGCATAAAAGTCCTTGAATTCCATCTTCTTTCATTCTTTTCTTCTTTCATTCTTCATATTTATTCCTTGCTTCTTTAGTCTCTCTAGAATTGGGTGGATATATTCTTGGCTTTTATCTTCAAGTGAATTGCAAGACATCCCTATGTCATGTGTTTGGGCTTCAGCTTGATGCTCGATAACGATCATTTATGTTATTTTCTACTATGTGTGTAAAAACTAATATAATCTTTGAAGTTTCAACATTTTTTCCATGACCGTCTTGTGTTTCATATTTTAAATTTTTTTAATTTTCTTGTGAAAATCAGTCGAGTTTCTTGATCACGGTCGTCGTCGTCAATACCTGATCACGACGACGATAAAGATCTTGACATGGATACAAATGGTTTTCTCTACATTCGGCTAGCAAAGAGACCGAATAAAGTCACTTACAATACATACGATTGGTGTCCCTAAACCAAAAACAAAATTCTCTAAAAGATTTCAAATGAACACTCGTGAAAGAAACGTTCTTTTCAGATGATCCTTTACGACCCTTTAAGGATCAACCAAAGTCTAGGAAGCTCATGCTTGGCCTAGAAGCGATTTTTCCAATTCTCGAATGGGGAAGAAGTTATAATAGAAAAAGTTTTAGAGGTGATCTATAGCATGTGGACTCACCATTCCTATCATTGTATACCACAGGTTACGTTATATTGTTACATATTCAAGATTGTTATAATATTGCAACAATGGACATAGAATCATCATATCTTATCACTTGTTACATGCACATTCATTTCAGGATATCGGGTATTCAAAACTTGCAAATGTGGCAGCACAATATGGACTGTGTAAGCATTTTCATTTTCTATTTGTAGTTCTGTTTCGTACACATTTATGATCAGATGAACAAATTGTCGATATATATATGTGCATTATAACTTGTATACAAATTTAGTAGGTTCATATAAGACTTCATGTGCGAAAGTTTTATCCTTTTTGTAGACTCAAGCTGTGTTCCACCTCTAATCTACGCGTTCATGGGTAGCTCACGAGATTTAGTCATAGGACCCGTGGCCGTGGTCTCCTTATTACTGGGAACACTTGTTCGGAGTGAATTTGATCCAGAGAAGCAAACCGATAAATATCTTAGGCTTATCTTTACAGCTACATTTTTTGCTGGGATCACTCAAGCTATTCTTGGAATTTTCAGGTATATACCTAACAAGTACATACATTTTATTTCAGCTACATTATTTAAAAACAGATTTTTCTAACAACATTTTTTTCTGGATCAGACTCGGGTTTCTGATAGACTTTTTATCGCATGCTGCTGTTGTCGGTTTTATGGGTGGAGCTGCCATCACAATTGCCCTTCAACAACTAAAGGGCTTTCTTGGCATTAGTACTAAACATTTCACGAAAAAAACTGACATTATTTCGGTACTAAAAGCGGTTTTTAAATCCGCTCCTCATGGGGTGAGCTCTTATCACAACAATGTATATATATGCTTTCCCCCGTGAAACTTAGCATAACAACTTAACTCTTGTATGGATAATTCTTGCAGTGGAACTGGCAGACAATCGTCATCGCAACAAGTTTCTTGGCTTTTCTACTCATCGCCAAGTACATTGTACGACACTGCTTCCTAAAATCATAAAAAAGTATCTCTTTTACATAACGTTTTCATCTTCATATCTCTTTACTTTCGATTCAGGGAAAGAAGAAACCAAAGTTGTTTTGGGTGCCTGCGATTGCACCTTTGATTTCTGTGATATTATCGACGTTTTTAGTATACATCACCCATGCCCACGCGGACGGTGTTGCAATTGTAAGAACATGATTTGGGCTTTCATGATCAAAGTATTCTTTGTGATCATTTTGTGTTACTAAATATAGAATTTCGTTTGGCAGGTTGAAAAAGTTGGTAAAAGAATCAATCCTCCTTCACTTGACAAAATCTATTTTTCTGGTGACAATCTAACAAAAGGATTTAAAATAGGCGTTGTGGCTGGCATGATAGCGTTAACGGTTAGCTTCTAGCTCATAAAACAGTCTTTTACAAATGATAGCCTGATTTGTTGTATCATCTAACAATGGTACCATATGTTACAGGAAGCAGTTGCAATCGGAAGAACGTTTGCTTCAATGAAAGATTACCAAGTGAATGGAAACAAAGAAATGGTAGCACTCGGGACTATGAACATTGTAGGCTCAATGACATCATGCTACGTCGCAACAGGTATTGAAAAACCATAAGGGCGTTTGGATTTTCATTTTAAAACTGGTTATCAATCTTAGTTAATACTCTTTTCAGGATCGTTCTCCCGATCAGCTGTAAACTATATGGCAGGATGCCAGACCGCTGTTTCAAACATTGTGATGTCGATTGTAGTGTTACTGACTGTTAAATTTATAACTCCTCTTTTCGAGTACACACCTAACGCGATTCTATCTTCCATCATTATATCTGCCGTCATTGGTCTAATCGATATTGATGCTGCTATTTTAATATGGAAAATCGACAAACTTGATTTCGTGGCATGCATGGGAGCGTTTCTTGGTGTTGTTTTCAGATCTGTTGAGATCGGTCTTTTGATTGCTGTAAGGATCAAAACCATCTCGATCTTCTTTTCTAAAAGATTGGCTTGAATTTGATCTTATTTTTGTGTAATTATTAGGTTGCAATATCTTTTGCTAAGATTCTTCTTCAAGTTACACGACCACGAACCGCTATTCTTGGAAAAATCCCGCACACAAGTGTTTATAGGAATATTGGACAGTATACTGAGGCGACTACAGTTCCAGGTTTTCTGATTGTACGGGTTGATTCAGCTATTTACTTCTCGAACTCGAACTACACAAAAGAAAGGTAATTCTCGTTTTTATAAAGATGTACAGTTCGGGTTGGTGGTGCCAGCTCAAAATGAGTTCGGTCTAAAACTGGTCAGTCTTAAGTGTTGGAAATCGTTATCTAAAATAACCTAATATTACATTAATATTATACGAGCTACGCAGCGTAATTAATCTCATATAGCATTTATAATTAACATAAATAATAAATCGAAAGCGTACCTTTTAACAAAACCAGCTAAATCAAGAACCAGAGCTTCTTGAGAATGCAACAACGTGTAATTAAAGACTCGGCTAATACCCGAAAACCCTCTTCTAGTTGCAAAATAAACAACCTACTACGTATATCACACTACAACGTTCAACCAATATCACCCGAAATGCTAGTGTCCACGAACCAACGAACGAAAGAATACAAAAAGTAATCGAAACAAAACCCGAATCCCCTAAAGGGTGATTTGTTTCGTTACGATTAACATGAGAAAGAAGAAGAGGATTAATGAAGAGGACAGTGTCCTCCTTATATAGTGAGATTAGAGGGTTAACTTAGCTTTGGGAAAAAACTACCGTCTTATATTCTTGTGGACACTTCACTTTAAGTCCTCACTTTTTTTCTTTCTTCTTCTATAATCGGGCCCAATAAGAGACTAAAAACACGCCTTGTGTTTGACTTTTTTTTGACTTTTATAATATTTATGGATAATTACATTTAATTACCCATTAATTAAAAAGTTTTATAGTTAATTATTCGTAAACGAACTTATTAACGATCGTTAGTATTCTGTCGTTCGTTGGAATATTAATATACATAATAAATATACACTTATATTTATTATACACATTAATCGAATATTAAATACATATATAATAAATATACACTTAAATTATTATTATTATTATTTATATATATATATATATATATATATATATATATATATATATATATATATATATATATATATATATATATATAAAATATATATATATATTATATATATATATATATATATATACCAATACAGTGATATCTAAGTGTATACGTGTGTGACCCTCGTAGGCTCACGTATTCCCAGCCGTATAAATATCTATATGACATGAGCATATCCCAACAGCTCCCACTTGCGAATGTCACGGTCATAGAATATAACATACTAACATTGACGAATAGTCTAGAAACATCATCAATGCTCTCAGAAATACTTGAGTATGGTTTCAATAAACATCTCAGCCATCTATGGTTCAAGTTAGTCATATTCTTTTGTTTCAGATACAATGTTAAATATGGATATGGATCAATAGTCATTCCATAGTTTAACGATTCTGTTTTTCGCATATGTATTGATCATGATTATCAAACGTAAAAAGAATCATCTTAACTACACTTTGGGTGCGGCCACGCAAACATCTGATCAACCCAACGAGGAGCCCAGTAAGTATCTAACCCCCAAACACGTGGAGGAACAAATTCTGTTTTGACTACAAGTGTCCGTCATGTATTTCAAAACATTTCTAAAAATAGTCCTTATAACTACCTTTTAGAAGTATAGCGGTAGACTAGAATCAAGAAATGCCATCCATACAATCAAAACCTGCTTGCATCTCAAGTCTAAGGATAAACATAACTTTCACCATGTGTGTAATGCACCTAATGACGCCAATCCATAAAGTGATTAACATATGTGGGGTATTCAATATTCAACCTCATTGAATAACATGTGAAGTTGGCATAATCATCTTTACATATTCTCCAGAATATAACCAAACACTCACATTTGTCTAATCTTAACAATATTCTCATATTGTTAACTGACAATGGACATAGTTTAGAATAAATAAATTTATTCAAGGATTTAAACATGCAAATATAGAACACAGTAGTATAAATGAAAATGATCATACCACGTATGTCAATTTATTGTTTAATACAACTGCTTACAGTTCCTTATCCAAATACCAAATAAGATTAATGCATGACGATCCTAGTTAAATGTCTTATCCACAACAATCAGAATTAGTGATAAGGCATAGGTTCCATGAACAAATCAACTAGGTCATGATCTTTTGGGACTGAGAATACTTATTTCAAAAATTCACGAACAGTGAAGTTCTTTGAATAATATGATGATTGATATTTTGTAAGTGTGCACTCACTTATAGGTATTAGTCACATTACATTTCATAAGATGTATACTCATAACATCCTAATGAAGACAATCATCTTAACAGTTTTTCAAATAGTAAAGCATTCTTATTCTTTTAATATAGTATTATGCAACTATGCTTTTAAACTGAGCATATGCAGCCAGCAATGTTAGCATATAAGATGAAAACTTGCTTCTACGAAGATTGAGTATCATCTCAATTAAAACAAGCACTAGTGTATAAAAACAATACTATGTTAAGTTACCGTAAATTATGAACACTTCTTTAATAATGTTTGGATATCACATAAACCCAAGGTTTGTTGATCTAATGATCTTACTATGATTACCACAATGTATATCCATAGTATCTTCATTATTAATTCTAGGAATGAATTCCTAATTTAAATATTAATCAGAATATTCCTTCTAATATCTTTCAATTAAATTTCAATGTTGTCAAATCATCTTACACTCATGCAAATGATACAACTAATCACATATACAATATGATATCCATAACGAATCCTTTAGTAGGACTTAAGGTTTCCATTCATGTGTTCAATCTCACTAAGTGAGATAAATCATTCGAGTTCTACTCAATGATATTTCATATTGCATTCAGACTTAATTCACCATATATGTATCAAACATATTATTCCAAGGTTGCATGTTTCATTTCTTAAAATTCTTACAAGAAACTTTATTTCAATCTAAAGGATAAAATCTTACTTAGACAAATAAATTGTTTCTAATATGTTCAACAACATTATTGATTTTAGAAAAGTAAAAACAAATTTTACTCTTCAGTAGCTTTCAGATGTACTCATGAGCTACTTATTTATAATTAAAAATCAAATGCAACAAGTGATTTATTTAACAATTAAACTTAAGATTATGCTCATTAGATGCGTGCTTTTAATCCATACGAATTTTATAATTTTTGTATACTTGTAAAGATTATATTGGATTCATAAAACATCATACGATTACATATCGTCCTCGCTAGGCAATCATTCAATAAAGAGTTCTTGAAATCCAATTTTGTCATATTTCCTTCCAAGGAAAACAAGTATGACAATTTAATCATCTATATATTTAAAGTTTGTAAATGAGGAAGTTTTAATCATAGTCAGTTACTTGAATACGAGTAAACACTTATGTCATTTGACGTGCAATAAATATCTATACAAAATATTGTCCTTATGAGCCTTCTCTAAAAGGAAACTCATTCAAACCTCATTATCAAACGGATAGGTTAAAGATAAAACAAATCCCAAGAATATGATTATCTCCTTTTGGAAAGCATCTCTTCATGCATAGTCTTTGAGTCATTCATTAAATCCAAGATCTAATAATGCATCTCCTATGGTTAACAGGATCATTGTGATCCTCTAACTTATAATCCTCACCATTAATATAGAAAACATATTATGAGGTATCCTTGCGGATCAATGAATGTGAGTAACATTATTCTAGGGTTTAACATTTTCATGTTTAGCCTAAGTATATGACATTCGCTAGTGCGTTTTAGAAGGTTTTGTATTTTCTTCTTGAATTAATCAAGACCTACAATACTCCCACTCGTTTTTTGCAAAGTGAAACTCCCACTCACTTCTTGTATATTTGAGTGTATTATCATATATCTCAGCATGACGAGTAACAGAAACTTTGTTCTCCTGTGGGTTGTAGAAATGGTATCCCATCGTTTTCTTTGGTTATCTACCAAAATACACTTAATAGTTCTAGGCATTTGTCAATAATAATCTCCAAAAGATTTTTACCAAATTTAGAACTTCAATCAAGACACAATGAGATTCATCTCATTTTATTACTAGAATAACGTCTTAATTAACCTTCTAGTTTGGAGTCTTATTGGGTATATCCATGGCATACTCAAATATCTAACCTTGATCTTTTTTTAGGAGTTAAATTGCATCCTCTTATAAGTCTTTGATCAAGTCAACGACTTAATGTGTATGTTACTAACAAGTAGCCATAAACATCTAATTTATTACTATTCGTTATAAGTCTTTGACCAAGTCACTGACTTAATGTACATGTCTTAACAAGAAGACATAACAATTGTTAAACTAAAGTAAAATGAGTGCCTATACATGGTCTCGATAGTAATTTCAAGTTAATCTCAAACTCCATGTTTATGATTTTTAAGAAAACATAATCATGTAGCTTGCCTTTTTATCTTGACATATTCTCTTAATAGGGCTACATACATTAAATGTGTAGGAGTCCTTCTAGAGTAATAGTTTTCTTACTTTGCAGTCAAGAAACCATTTGTCATATTGTTCTAAGTTGTTCCTTGCACACAATAAAGATTTCTCCCACTTGTGCAGGGTACAACTTCTTTGCATAAAACAACACCACATTAGTTTGTTTGTATCGACAATATGGCAGTGTCAAGCTCATAGCTAGTGTATATAGAACTCCATATATTAATAAGAAATCGTGCATAACTATCAAAGATAACATTAAACAGAAGCAACATCTCAAAGGCAACAAGTTAACAAAGATAATATACGGTGATTCTTACTACATGAAGATGTTTCACACTTGGAAAGTAATTTATTATTTCAAGCCAAGCCAGAAATAAAGTAGGATGCTTATGAGGAAACAACTCATAACTTCCACTGAATTTGACAACATTTCGAGTTCATCATTTTTGTTTATAAAGTGTATTACTCCCACTCGATCTGACAACATTGTGAGTGTTTCTTCACTAGTGAAAGTAATTTACAATTTATCTTTCCATTTATTGAATGTCTACTCATTATTGTTAATGTGCTTAGATATTCGAGGAAGTGTGTTCAAGTTCTATCTATCTCATCTATTTCATTAACTTGAAAAATTGGCATGCAATTCTTCTTTTATTCGCTCTTTACACCAAAGGTGTGTAGCGTCTCTTACTGGTTTTATGGAAACAACTATAGACACGAGACCTCTAGTTATTGACTTTTCCAGTATTGTGGTGACATTTCCGTCTTCCAATCAAACCTCATAAATATGTCTTGTTTACAACAAAATATTTTTAATCTTGATAGCTATAGACACAGGTTCTCTAGTTATCAAAGTTTCTTATTATGACTCAAAGATTTCAAAACCAAATAAGGATATTAAAGCAATCTTGAAAGAATAAGAAGTCCAATTTACATAACATGTAAGTTTCGTATGAGTTCGAATAGAATTTAGGATAATTTTGTCATTCCTATTATAACTTTTTCCCGTAAGTAAAAAAGTATAGGAAATAGTCTTTCTTTTTCTTAGGAAAATTAGACACAGTTTGTCTTCTATAAGGAAGAATAAACTTTTGTTTACAGTATCGTTGCATTAATACATTAAAAGAACTTGCAAAGTTCATTTTCAGTATTTTCGATAATTCATCCCTTAAAAATTAACTACCCATGTTTATATAAATAAAAAATTAATTTTACAAGGGTCTAAGATCCAACATGACGTTCTACCATTAATACAGTTGATCTACTAGAAATTGTAAACTCAAAATCTAATATGCGGGAGATAATTGCCAACATGTGCAACTCTTAGCCTTTATGTGGCACAAGGCATCATAATCCAGAATTATAATGTCAAGTAGCATGTTTAACCCTATCTTATGCCTCGGGTCGAAGTTCTAAACAACCATACTCGATATAAGTCGTCCAATACAAAATCAGTAATTATACAGTCTCAGGTCTGACCATACGATTGTTGTATTACCTTGTTTTGCAATTCACCTAAAACTGTCTTAGAGTAAAAAAACAAACTCAAATGATTTCATACTTGGATGGCAAATGACTTAATTTTAGGGTATATATTTGATAAATCAAGTGTTACCAAAATTGTGTATAAGGAAGCATGCATACAACCTTATAACACTAGTAATTTTTAAAACAGTTCCATTTTCATTTTAAAACCTTCTATAAATAGAAATCACATAATTTTACAAACCACATGCCATTTATAAAATTAGGGTTATCAAGTTTATAATATTTTCATGTATAAGTGCTCTTACTACGGATAAGGTTAATTCCCCACGGGAAATAATCGAACCCTAGTAACGATTACGACATACATAAAATATTTTTTAAAACATTTATGTAAAATTGTTTATTCTTACGTTGTTCCGTCGTGGGTTTCCTTACGAAAACACAAAACCCATGCGTTATAGAACGTTTGCAAGAAATTTAACAAGTTTGCATATATAGAGCATGATTTAGAAAAGTGTACATATCAATATACATACAATAAGCATTTTAATCTTTGGCTTTTAGTCCATATTAATTTTTTTAAATCATTTTTGCATATTATATATAAAAAAACAAACGACATATGAAATCATGCAAAACCAATTTAACAAACAATTAATCGTACTAAACACAATCAATGCACGTAATTAAACAAGAAATCAACAAAACTCTTCTCAGCTTTTGCAATTAAATAATTAATTCACGTAGCAAAGATTTCATGCATACCATACATATTAAGCTTAATAACCATAGTTTACATGCATGTAACCCATGGTTGATAATTTATTACTTGATAAATAAGCAACAATATATATCGTAAATAATGTAAAACATTCACATATTTTCTTTCCTTATTTTATGTGTTATTTAGGATAAAATTATTTCACTAAATAGTTTCCTAAACTAAATGACACATTAAAAGGGGAGAGAATATTCATGTTTTCATATTTTATGTGATATTGAGGAAAAATATATTTTACTAAATAATATTCTAAATAAGATTTCACATAAAAGGAAAATAATATTCATAAAATATGTAGCATATTTTATTTCCATAATTTTATGTGATTAATTAGGCAAAAAATATTTCACTAAATAATTTTCCTAAATTAAATTTCACATCAAAGGTAAAAATTTACCCAAAATGCGTTTTTTACATGTTTTTTTACGTTTTTTATGTAATTGCAAAGCTATATGATTTGACTTTGATACCACTGTTAGAAATCGTTATCTAAAATAACATAATATTACATTAATATTATACGAGCTACGCAGCAGAATTAATCTCATATAGCATTTATAATTAACATAAATAATAAATCGAAAGCGTACCTTTTAGCAAAACCAGCTAAATCAAGAACCGAAGCTTCTTGAGAATACATGCGTGTATTAGACCCGTGCTAATACCGAAAACTCTTCTAGTTGCTAAAATAAACAACCTCAGCGTGTATCCACACTACACGTCAACCAATATCACCCGATGCTAGTTCCACGAACCAACAACTGAAGAATACGAGAAGTAATCAAAAAAAACAAAACCCTAAAGGGTGTTTGTTTCGGTCGACTTACAAGATAAGAAGAAGAAGATTAATGAATGAGGATCTAGGGTCCTCCTAATATAGTGTAGGATTAGGGTTAACTTAGCTTTGGGAAAAAGCTACCTAATCTTGACACTTTTAGTCCCTCACTTTTCCTTCTTTATAATCGACCCAAAAAGAACTAAACACACCATTGGTGTTGACTTTTTGACTTTTTGTAATATTTATGGATAATTACATTTAATTACCCATTAATTAAAAAGCCTTATAGTTAACTATTCGTAAACGAACTAATTAATGACCGTTAGTATTCTATCGTTGGAATATTAATATACATAATAAATATACACTTATATTTATTATACACATTAATCGAGTATTAAATACATATATAATAAATATAAACTTATATTATTATATATATACCAATACAGTGATATCTAAGTGTATACGTGTGTAACCCTTGTAGGCTCACGTATTCCCAGCCGTATAAATATCCATATGACATGAGCATATCCCAACATTAAATACAGTTAGAAATTGGTCGGGTGATGTTTGTATGCTAACACGCTTTAGGTTTTTTTGTCTAATTCCTTTAGGTGTAAACACCATTTATACTTTATGTAGTTTTTCCTCAGTCTCATTTTGCATATCAACACACGAAAATATCATTATACACTACCAAAACTTATAATAGCCGGGTTTTTGCTTTTGTTACCGGTCAAACCCGGTCAGTTTGACTTTTTTGTATTTCCACATCATCTTTTTTATTCCACCTCATTTCTACCTATGATTTAACAACTTTTTTCGCTCCCAAACCCCTTTTTTTCCTCCATGAGTGTAGTCCTTTTGATATAACCAAGATTAATTGTAAGAGTACTTTTTCCCTTTTCCGGTTGTATTCCTTGTGTTACAGTCCTTTTGTTAAACCACGAACACCTAATTGACACCAATTTTTCTTTTGTTTATTCGTCCCAATTGACACCACCATGAACACCCACCACCGACACCCGAGAACCTCACCACCACGGATCTTAAAGCATGAAAATGAATCCACCCCGAAATGATCAATGGGAACTATCACTTGATATAGATGATTCTGATCTCCGATTAACCCAGTCCTCTATCCCTGCAACATCATACGTGCTGAAACAACCACCAGCACCTAAACCTTAGCTTCATCGCAAAACCCTAATGTTGATAATTGTGATGAAAAGTCAGCTAGGATAATACGAGGTCATGCGGGTATTATTCAAGTTGCCAAGCTCTGTAAATAAGCAGTTATTCAGGAAGGCGGGAAGGAGTGTGTAATGTCGACATACGATTGTTGAGGATGTGGCTGAGGATGAGGATTTTAAGTGTGGTTCGTTGGTTAGAGCGGTTGAGTTTAGGAATGCTTATGAGGGGATTGTGAGTGGGTGTTTAGGAGATATCAAAAACTATCTCAAGAATGGGAAACTTGACCAAGTTGTTGCAATAATCAAGTCTTGTACTCCGAATGCACTTGAAGATCTCACAGTAACTCTCAAAGATCTCTTAGGTACAATATATAGTATAATACATCACAAAGTACTTATAGAGGGGGTTATGGAAAGGATATTACTCTAAGAGCTGCTTTGATACTTCATAATGTTTCAGTGTGTTCTCCTGAACCATCAATCCATTGCCTTAACATTACAATGAGAAACTTGGTTAAGGTTTTCCATAAGGATACAGTTCCTAGAAATGGCAGTGGTGTAGGAGCCAGTGGGATGTTAGACCAATAAGAAATAATCAAATTGTTATAAGAAGAAGAAGAAAAGGCTGAAGAAGAGTGGTAGTTTAGTGGAAATCTTACTAGATCAATAGAAACATCAACTAAGATTAGACCAAGAAGCAATAATCCATACATTAGAAGAAGAAGCAAGAGTTGAACAAGAGTGGCAAGACAAATGTAGGCAAGAACAAGAGTTGGAGGATGAACATGAAAAACAACTATTCGAATTATATGTGTAACTGATGAGGTGTAATTTTATACACTTTTTCGGGGTCATTTAACCCCCCAAATCATGCAAATATGCCTAAATATTGTACTTAATCGTTTCTTTTTTATGTTTTAGCATTTGGGAAGCACTTGGAGAAAAAACACGTAACTTAGGCTCGATTCGAGAAGAAACTTGACAAAATCACAACTTTTCAAGCTGGCAACTTTCATTCTGACGCCTTCACCAAAAGTGCCTAGAAAGTTGATTTTTAGATGAAAAGTATGACTTCTCAGGTTGTGGAGACGGCGTCAAAAATTCCTATTGACGCCGTCAGAGTCATCAAGCGACGACATTACCACATATTGTGATGGCGTCATAATAGCCGACTTAAAGAACCCCATGGAAGATTCGACGGGCTGACGGCATCACAAAGCCCTAGCGACACCGTCAGGACTAAACTTCTATATATAAAACCTTATTTTTCATATTTTTTGTATGGAAACTTGGGAGAACCTTTGTAGCAGCTGTGATAGTCAAATTTTATGTTTTTCTAACCTTTTTGTACTTATTGTTACTCCATGTTCAATTGAAGTGAAGTTCCTTTACCCATTTAATCATTCAATATGTCTATGTGTTGTTTGATTATTTGTTCTTCACTTTCTATTAACATGCTTGGATAAATTAAATTAGTGTTTGCTTATGATTGCATGAAACCTAGTTTGTAATCTCTATTATATTGCTTCTTGTTAGTGGTGTGCACGTTAGGCTCTAAAAAACTAGCTATTTGATCTTCATATCATAGCTGAGACGTCTAAGGAAATGTGGTTAGGTTAGAGGATACATGTGATTAGATCGATTCTGAATTAAGTATTTATTGCGCGTAATTAGTTATTGGGAGGGAGCGTGTCTGACATGTAACACCCGACTAGGTTGTCACGTAGAATGCGGACTTAACCAACCCGCTACAGAATTAGAGGAATACTTACACATTAAACTAACGAGGGTGATGGGCAATAGAATTAAAGAGAGCAACTAGGGAGTAGTGCATGCTTAGGTGAGCACGTTTGTTTAACCATACGAGTTTCCACGTATTTACTATTCTGCATAATTAGATTAGATTTAGGAGTAGTTTAACTAGTTTAATCAACCCCCTTTTCAAAATCTGATATTTTTACTTGCTTTCATAAAATATAAAAATACAAAAACAATCTTCCCTCAATCTTTAGACCCTAGTAACGTACAATTCGAGCCTACCCAAACTATTCCCCTAGAGAACGATAATAACCCTCTGAGTTTTGCTTATACTATACTGCAACAGTGTAAAACTTTTGTGATGCAACCCGCCGCGTCAGTAACTTAAATCTTAAGATTGATGAGCAGGATTACATGTTGTATTGTATCTTTGAATGCTATTATTGTATCATTTTCTGTGCTATTAATCTTTAGTTGAAAGATAGTTTGACTGGATATGGCAGTTTCAGTAATAATCTAAGTTACAAAGGTGTTTGGATGAAATACAATATGGTATGTACTTGTATATTCAAGTTACATGGGTGTTTGGATATGGCACAGTTTGGTATGTAGTTGTATATTGCTTCTTTAGTACTGTCATTGCATGACATGTATATTTCAGACACAGTTTGACATGTACATTGTATGACTGTCCAAAGATGCATGAAATATAATTTGACTTTCAAAAGTCAAACTGTACATATTTCAATCATATTCCAAACACAATTTCAATGATACTTCAAGTACATACCATACTGTGTTTAGATATGGCAGTTTCAATCACGGAGATTCCAAAGCAAAGTTTCCTCATAAACCATGAAATACGATTTGATTGTCCAAACTGCCATATTCATACATAGTTTTAGTGAAACTCCAATTTATAAGGATGGGTTGGATATGGTAGTTCAGTAGTCATAAACCATTAAAAAGTTAAACTGACCTAAAATAATACAAAGTCAAACTGTATTTCAGTAATAAACCATTAAAAGTTTAAACTAACCCAAAACAACATAGTTTAACTTTAAATAGTCAAACTTTATTTAAGTCATAAACCATTAAAGGTCATCAACCGAACACAGTTTTAGTGATACTCCAAGTTACAGGTCGCCATATCCAAACACCCTTGTAGTACTTTAGTGAAACTGTATTTAATGGTTTATGACTACTGAAGCTGCCATGTCCAAACACCAACTTGGAGTTTCACTGAAACTGTGTTTGGTTATGGAAAACTTTTAGTCATGAACATTTGATATGGCAGTTTCAGTCCAAACATGCATGAAATACACTTTGACTTTAAAAATTTAAACTGTATTTCAGTCATAAATGATAAACCTGACCCAAAGCAAAATTGCCTCATAGACCTTTAAAAGATTAAACTGGCCCAAAACAATACAGTTTGACTTTTTAAATTCTATTATTGTACCATTCATAGTATGATATGGAATTCTAAAGCACAATTTGACTTTAAACCATCATTGCTTTTTTGTTTGGAATATGACTGAAAAGTCAAACTGTATTTCATGCATAAACCATTAAAAAGTCAAACTGTATTTGCAGTTTCAATCATTGTATGGTATGGAATTCCAAATCAACATTTTTTCCATAAACCATTAAAAGATCAAAGTGATCCAAAACTGTCATACCCAAAGCACAGTTTGACTATTCAAAAATCTATGAAATACAGCCTGAGTTTAAAATATTTAATTATATTTTAGTCATATTCCAACCAAAAAACCAGTGATACTCCAAGTTACAGGGGTGTTTGGATATGGCAATTACAGGGGTATTTCATGCATCGTTAGACAGTTATCAATGAAACCTCCATATCCAAACGCCCATAACTGAAACCTCCATATCCAAACGCCCTTGTAACTTGGAGTATCAATGAAACTGTGTTTGGTTTATGACTGAAATACAATATGGTATGAAATTCCAAAGCATAATTTCAGTTATTAACCATTAAAGGTCAAAGTGACCTTGAAACTACAAAGTAACCAAACTATAAGAAAAACTTTTATGCCCATTCAATAGTCAAACATTAAAAAACTCAATTTAGATATGGTTAAACAGAGAAACATTCAAACAAATAGATGGTACAAAGTAGTTCAGGAATACAACCAAAGTACAATTTTCTTATATCCAATATCTTGCATCCTAACATTCAAACCCCAATATTTTACATATAACAAACAAACATTGAAAGAACCACCATTCTACTGCATTTCCAACTTTACTTGACTTCATTTCCTGTAAAACAAGCAAACAAATACATAAAAGGATTATTGAACATAAATTTCAAACCACAAATGTCTAGGCTGCAAGCATTGAAACAAACTATGTCTAAGCTACAAACATTGAAACAAACTAAAACTTTACTTGAACCTTAGAATATGCATTAATCAAACTATTACTATGCTACATGTCTAGGTTGCATGCTTCAAACTACAACTAAGAACTCTTAAATTAAACTACAATATCAAATACAAAAGCTTACCTTGAGTTCCTCCTTGTGCTTGAAGATCCTACATCCACATCTTGAGCATTAACAGCTCTTAAAGCAAGTATACAATTAGTCAATTTAACCTGGCTTTTATAGGTTTCCTAAAATATTGATCAACTGGTGTTGGTGCGTTGCGAGCTCTAATAAAAATTACACTTCAAGTCATGGAGATTTTCATGTAACGTCTTGAATTGAAGTCGAAGTTAAAGTAGTTTGTGGTTGTTCTTCATTAGTATCTGAGAATGGTATATCACCCATTAACGTAATTTCTTCATCGGACGAGAGATCTTCATCACTAGATGATATTACAACCACTTCTGCAGTTTTAAACAATAAACAACTTACAAATATATGGTTGTCTTGAATAAAAATAAGTAATCACTTAGTCGAATGACTGTAACAGAGATAAGCATAATACAACTTGTTTCAAACACAATTTGCAAAATACAAGTACATACCAACTTTAAGCAAATGCATTATACATAAGCAGTTAAACAAAAAGGAAATGCATTGTACACTAACAATAAGCAAATGCATTATACAAGTACGTACCAACTTTACGCAAATGCATTCAGGGTAAAATAAGTAGTTAAACGATAAGCAACTAAACAATAAGCATATGCATTGTACACTAACTTTTCACAACCTCTGATTCATTGTAGGCTTTTTGCCACAAGTCTTCGAATATGATATCTACTCTTTCATTATTTTCCTTCCAATTCCTCCCATCTTTTACAATAGCATACTTCAATATTTCATCAGTTATTACAACTTTCGACCAATCTTTATCCTTCCAATCTGGAACTATTATTGTTCAATTGATTGATTAGTGAAAACTACGATTTCATAAAAGGGAAAAAGGAGGAGATGAATATCTCATATCCTTATGATAATGGAATGGGTCGAATGAATGGTAAAAAAGGGGGCGGGGGAATTATTGGTCATATGATTGGTTTAAAAAGTAAGGATAAAACGGGTCAACATAATCAGGTCAATACCCGGCCAAAGTACATTATAAAAAAAATTAATGATAAGGAAATAACAGCTGTTAACAAGTTTGGTAGTGCATAATAATATTTTCGTGAGCTGAGTATGCAAAATAAGACTACAGAAAAAGTACATACAGCATAAAGGGTGTTTACGCTTTTTTTAATGTGTTATAAACGTGTTTGATGTTTAGCTAAAAAAAATTTGACCATGTGATCGGACTGAGATAAAACACAACACAAATCGACATAACTATCAGTAAATGGGTCAAAACTGACACATTACTTTTAGCTATAAATCAAACATTTTATTGAATTGCAGGATATTGAGATGGTTAACCGAGGAAGAAGAAATTCGTGGAGCAACATACCAATGTGATATTCAATTCTTGATAGTCGAGATGTCACGTAAAAAGCTCATTTTCCTGTATATTAAGTTTTGATCTTGCTTCATTCAATTATTCATCTTATATTTTGTTACTTAATTGCAGCCAATACTGATATTGACACAAGTGGAATCCACGCCTTGGAAGAGTTACACATGAGTCTGCAAAAGAGAGATGTTCAAGTAAGAAACACTTGTAAAAATGGGTCCTTTTTTGGTTAAAAGTTCGAATTTGGTTAAAATGTTTCATGTTAGGGAAACTTTTTTATTTTACTTATATTGACCCGTTAAAGATGTAACATATAACTCGTTTAATTAGTAACGTTGGTCATACAAAATCTATTACAATGCTTCACGGATCCTAAATGGTCGCCACCATCATAATCGGCCTAATTTTTTTTTTTGTTTTTTTTTTTTTAAAAACTACTTTCTTTCGACAGCTTATTCTTGCAAACCCTGGGCAAGTCGTGCTAGACAAGCTATATGCATCAGGTTTCCCTGACTCGATTGGTGAAAACAAGATTTTTCTCACAGTTGCAGACGCGATTCACACATATTCACCAAAGCTGGCTCACGAGGTCTGAGTTAATCAGTAAAACTTGAAGACAATGAAAGTAGAACATACTATTTTTTGCAACTTAAATGTCATAAAGTCTAATCTCGTATAACAAACATTATAGTTCTAAACTCATAGGATATTATGGAAATTACATTTCATGTCGAAATAATACCATCTAGCTAGATGAGGTTGCAATTTTCGGTAAATGGTCATGTTCAGTTTGGATTTTTATCAGTGTGCTTATAGAAACATGTGAGTGATCCATCAGCGGCTTGTTTATTACCATTTTGCTAAAAATAAAGGTGTGTTTAGTCGGTAAAAAATACTCCATTTTTTCAAGAATTATTTTTTTGGAAACTCAAAAAATTGAAAATGTGTCACACAATTTTGAGAAATTTTTTGAAAGAGTGAAAATCTCATTTTCTAAATTATAACTAGAATTTATGAAAGAGATCTTTCCTATTTCTTATATTTTCCTTCAATTCTTATATATCATCTTGCATTTTTTTAAATATAATCTAAACGCATTACCTAAATTTATAGAGATAAAAACCCTTCCCATTCTTTAAAGAAATTGAAATAAAAAATTAAAAACAAATCTACAACTAAACGCATCATAAGTTTCTTCTAATGGTTTGGGTTCAAAATAACTTCTGACATTTCAAATATCGTGCAAATTATCTTTTTTCTTTCTAAAACACTCTTTGGTTTTTTCTCCTTATAAATATTTCTCTAATTGTTTCTTCTTTGTGTGTATGGTGAATATGAAAGTGTTACCCTTAAATGTGACAATATTTACGGAATTTCCACTAGTATAATAGTTAGCTTAATACGCGAGTACTAGAACTGTAATTATAGGAGGGTGTAGCTCATTGTGTATGTGTGTAATTCTTTGTTCTTCTCCCCAATAAACATATACACATCATTTCTTTATCTCTCTACTATCTCTCAAACTCTAACATGAACATATCATGGTTTGAGCTTCCCAATCACCTAGAATCTTGATGTTAAAAATTGGTATCAGAGAGCTACGGGTGTGATTTGGGGGAGTTTGTTTTTGAAAAATGCGTTTTAAATGGTTTTTTCTAGTTCACACCTTCTAGGAGCATACGTATATTTTTCTTTCAAAAAACCATGTTCTAACGTTAAAATCTTAAAATCATTCATTTTTATGATGTTCTTATTGTTTTAGAAGAGATTTTCCAAAGGAAACGAGTCAAAATTATCAAAAATCGCGTTTTTGCGCTGTTTTTAGAGTCGTACATTTTCCAACAGTTATCGACTTTAAAAAGTCGATATTTGTCTTGGAATGTCGATGTGCATGCATGTAGTAGTGCTACACGTTTATATGAAAAGGAAATAGATATTTTGTGATATATCGACTTAGGTTCTCATTTGCATTTATCAACTTTGGTCCTCGAATATCGACTTGGGCTTCAATTCATATATCAACTGGTTCTCACTATTTATCGACTTTAGTTGTCCACAAATATCGACTTTGTATGTTCAGTTGAAATATCGACTTTGGGTTTTCACTAATTTATCGATTTTGGTAAGATTGTGATATCGAGTTTGGTCTTAAGGATGGATATCGACTTTAGGGCTTTTCTCATTTATCGACTTTGGGTCATTAACTGGTTATCGACATTGGGTTTTCACAATTTATCGACATTAGGTTTTTTCACAAAATATCGAGTTTGGGGTTAAAGGGATATCAAGTTAGGATTTCTACTAGATATCAACTTACAGTTTTCTTCAAGATATCGAGTTAAGGGTTGGTGAAAACTAGATACTGGGTTGTTTGGTTTATCGACATAGTGGCTAAACATTTATCGACTTAGAGAGAAAATAGATAAACAAAACATTACATGCATTTATCTACATTTCCTTTCAACTGATTTCAAGTTAAGGCATACATTTATTGTGTTAAGGCTTGTAACTCATCAAACATAACTCGACTTCACTTACCTACATATCATACTTAACAAATAAAACTCGACAAACAAAACTCAGTCGTTCAAAAACCCTAAAAACTAAGTTCACAACGATTCACCAAAAACACTTCGGATATTGTTATACACTCTTCAAGGAGAATTATTTCGTCAAAACAAAAACCAATATATCACTTATCAAAACAAACATGCCCGTACTTCACATGATCGATCCTTATCAAGATTCATTATAACCGACAATGGCTAGTATTGGGTATTTGTATGAAGAAGTGGCTACGGGGTTTATTCTTACCTATTTAGGTTTGAAATTTCATTTCACGAGTGCATGTACTTATTTCATCTTTTATTCTTTCTTCCTCTCACATGAAGATGACTTGTTTGGGATTATAATTGACAGTGATTAAGGCTTGGCAATCTAGTTCTCTGTTTAAGGAATTAAGTTGTAGTATTCACAAAGAAAAGTAGAAATAGAGTAAAAAAACTCAAGGACTATGCAACTCGCCATCTCATAAATGTTGCAGCAGACAAAATGAACTAAACCAGTAGCCATAAATAGACTTGCATACGAAATGAGTCCTATTGAATTTGCATATGCAACGAACTATCCTTGTAGCCAGTGACTAGTACCAGCTTCAGTTTTAGCGACTTCAGTGTGAATATGATGAGTTCCTAAATCAGTATCTAGAATACGCTTTTTTTCTTCGTCTATGACCAGATTGCGAACATGTTCCAGGAATGTGAATATTTATCCTTGTTTGGGTTTCAAGTTGTTTTCTTTTTTGTCCAATATAGTAGGAAGAAGTTGAATCTATATGAAATGTATTTTTCAAAAAAAATAGAAATTGATTAATAATAAATCCATATCTCAAATGCACACATTGAAATAAATAGAATACCATTAGCCAAGGAATGTTGCTAACCTCGGAAGCAAACATTTTCAAGGTCTATATTTATGTTATAGACTTCATTCACCTACAAACAACCAATAGAACAAATTTGTCGCAAATTTTCATGAGCGGCATGATGCAACAGGAGTATGTTTTTGGAAATCACCAAACATTTTGAGAAGAGTCATTGCCTTGCCTGACATTTCTAGAATATAAGTATGCAAAAAAAGCATTAGATAATCACATTTAACGACACGTAATGCAAGAGATAGTGTTTGGAGTTAGCAAAACACAATAAACATATTATTAGTTGTCTATATGCTTGGGTATTCTAGTCATGAAATACCATAGTAATTAAATTGGATATTCATATATCATTCATTTTTTCTTTGTTATTATTTAATGTAACAAATAATGAATTGGCTTATATTACCGACCAAAATCGTTTGAACAATAGACTCAGAACTTGATTATAAAAAGGGCAGACTTAAAACATGCCACTGCTATAAACTATATGATTCTATGTTGAAAATCTATGTTCTATTCACAAGCAAAACAATCACATACCTTCATTTCCAATAGCCATTTCCAATCATAGCTTAAACTTGAAATACTACAAAGCTGTAAACAATAAGTGATGTTAAGTTACAACATTTTCTCTTTATTCGGGCATTTAATCAAGCACTTAGTATTCATATAATATTAGTATAACTTACATCAAGCACTATTAGACAATGAATATCCTTTATACACTAATTAAGCCTTTCGTTTAACAAAACATAAGAGTTAACCTCAAAATTAAAAACCAAAAAAACCCTAATTTTATAATACTGATAACAAAGAAAATTGGGCCAAAATTTTTTTTACCAGGTTCATACGCTTGGTTGATTTGATTACGATTTTCAATTTTCTCCAGACGTTATTTTTGTGTGTGTTTTTTTATTTAAGATCTAAAACACAAAATAATCAAATCAATCTAAAAAAATACAAAAATAATCGAATCGATATCCATAAAAATAACACACACAAAACAGTTGGATGTATTTTTTTCTTGATCTTTAATCGATCATATCTCATTAGAATGGTTTTAGGGGAATGTTTTGATCGGTTATTATTTTTTGGAACGGATTTCATTTGATTTTGATGTAATCAGATGGTTTGATTTTTAGGGAGATGATTGAATTTGAGAGAATGGTTGCAAAGGTTTTGTTTGGAAAGTGTTAATTGAATGAAAATTAAATGCCGTGTTCAATCTTCAATATGGATCGTTGATTATTTTCTATTTTACAGGTGTCGTTTTCTTAGAATTTTAGGCCAAGATCATGGTTTCAAAAACCTTGTTTTATATAGGTTATAGATAGATTCAAATTCTTGAATTAATATATATTCCTATTCAATAAACATATATCCTCTAAATTCTTCGAGCATAACGTTTTTTTTCTTTGAACACAACCCTTTATCAAAATTTCAAGAGTCCCCCACAATGAACCCTTTTGGCCCAGAATTAAACATTAAACAATTGAGTATATTAACTTAACTACTTCGTTTCTAAATACAATACTAACTCATTTCAACCAAGACTCTTAAGATCGGCACCCTATCCAAAATTGATTTATTTAAAAAAAATCAAGATCGTAAGACCGGATTGAGATTGTAAGATCCCGCTACAATGCCTTGTCTTGTTAATAGGCGTCGATTGATCATGAAATTATACACTTATACATATCTATTGAATATTAAACACGAATTCACGACATAGCCTATGACAAATTTTGACGTTCCAACATCATAATAATAAAAATAGAGAAATACATTTAGTTAGTTCAAGTTTTTATAGCTAAATAAACAATTTAGCGAGATAGAAAAATAAGAAATGAGTCGTAAACATGCAAGAAATACAAAACATAAAAAGTTAATCAATTTCAAATGTTTTGCTAACTTTATTTCCCACAACCAAATAAAATTTCATTCTTTTATAAAGTCTTTATCATGGCTTTGTATGATAAAAAATATACATCTTGACCAGACTTTAGAACCAAAATATTTACGTAATATAAAGCAATGTAATAGCAAGGAAGAAAAAAAATACAAGTCCTATATAAGATTTTGGCATAAAATAATAATATAACTCATCGGTAAGATTAGATTGAGAGCCAATTCTACGATCTTACATATGATCCCACGATCTTATATGCGCTCTTACAACACACATGATCCTAAAACGATCTTGCAAGTTTTTTGTTGATGGAAACGTAAGATCGTATAATTTTACGAACTAACTCGCGATCTTAACAACCTTGATCGATTTCAACTATTAATTTATATGTGTGTGTTATAATGGTTAAGTCAAACTAGCTTTATACTCCATCTGTTTCATTTTTATTGTCCACGTTTTGTTTTTGGGATGTCCCAATGATGTGCGGTTGTCGTATGACTTCTACACGAGAAGTTTTACAACCTCCTAGGCACTGAACCTAATCGTTGTAGTGTAGTATGGGCAAGACTCAAGGTTGTTTATCATTCACTCGAGGAATAGGTTGGGAAGGCTTGATCACGGTCTAACAGAATTCTAAAGGTTGAGGGAAGATTCTTTAATTTTGTTTTTATGAAAGCATGTAAAATCATATCTTTGCGAGCGTGGTTTGGTTTTAAGCTAACTGACACTAAATAATAATTCTAAGTAAAGGTGAAAACAATTAAGATAAATGATTGTTCTATTTAATCATGTATTACCTCCTTAGATTGCTTTCTAGTGTTGTTTGTCATTGTCACACTTGTGATGATCTATGTAATTATTTCCTAAAGCATGAACGACACTTACCCAACCGCCGTCTACTTAGTATGGCTGCTAGACAACGCACTGGGCAAGGTAATATGAAGACTATTACACAGCCCATAGGCCGTTTACTAAGTGGCATGTGAAAATACATTAAAAGTGGATCAACCATATTATGGGCAAAGTAGTATAAACTGTTACCTGATGGATCCTTTCTACACAATCACGTTTCCCTAGACATATCAACAAACGATGCAGACAAAAGTGTGGTTTTTCTAAGACTAACGGCCCATCCATTCCCAAATCAACACCATAAGTTCTACAATTCTATGTTTTCATACAATTATAAATAAACACAATAATAGGGTTAGCCGAGCCTGTTAAGAATAAAGTAAGAACAATAAATCACACAACACATAGACATATTGAATAATTAAGTAAACCTTACTTGATTAAAACATGAATTGGAAGAGTTACAATAGGGTTTTTAGACCCTAAAATCGTCTCCTATAGCTACTAAACGAACTAGGGTTCGTACGCTCTTTTTATTCTAAAGTTTCATACTCAAAACCCTAAATCCGGGTTTGTATATATAAAAAAATCGACGCGACAGCGTCGCATTTTAGTCGTGGCGCCGTCATAAAATGAATCTTCTAGATCTGCGTTTGAGTTGGTGCGGGCTGACACCGTCATGAAATATGTGACGCCGTCACTGGATGAGTTGTGACGGTGTCGTGTATAGTTGGTGACGCCGTCTTCAGGCTCTGTGAGCACAAATCTTCAAAAGTCTTGGTGTTGGCTTGTAATCTCGTCCGTTTCTTCTCCAAATGAGCCCAAGTCACATGTAATCCATCCAAATGTCTTCCAAATGAGAAATACCTGAAAATGAATGATTAAGTACCTATTTTGGGCATAAACACACGATTTTATGGGTTAAACAACCCCGAAAAAGTGTATAAAATGACACCTCATCAGCTTACCAAGACTTCATCACTTACACCTTGTTGGGTTTGTTCCAGTGTCAGCTCTGTCTTAGTCCGCATTATTCCTTTTTCTCACATTACTCCTTTTTTCATCATACCTAAGGACTTCTATTATAACTAATGGAATGTACCTGGGTAGATCCCTCCGGTTCTAACTGGATCATGGGAACGAATACCTAATCATAACCACCTTATAACTCCAATTAATTATATACATGGTCGGTCTTTGGGTATTGTTCTCAGCCTTAAAACTATTTGTGGTAAAGGATCAAACATCCACCGCTAGGTGCAAGTATTATTCATTACTATCTAAGGGGTCTTTTAAAGGGTTATGGGGTGTAGGTGTAAGATAACATATAATGGAAACAGAAACGGATGTAATACATTTGGGTGGTGACTTTGGGTGAATTTGGAGTGGAAGGGTTAGCTAATTATTTTTACGAATATACGCTGGTTTGTTGCTAAGCCAAGACTCGAACGAAGATATACAAACTCTACACAACTCTACATCAATCTTCTTTCTTCTTTCTTTTCTCTTTTTTTGTAGACATGATTCATCACTGGGGGTTTATACACGTTCCCTTCACTTGAGCCTCTTTACATGCTCGATATTTACAATCTAACATTGCCCCGATTTATGGGTGGATCAAATTAACATGGATACTCATTTGACAAAACATAATGGGGGTATTGACTTTAACTTTTCTTCCCCATTCTTCTGCTAAATAAATATTACCATGAATCTCAATTGTCACAAAATTGTTTATAGTTACAAGGATAAGGACATAGCAACCATGTACTCAAATAATTAACTTGGGTTATCACAATAATGTACTAAAGGTGAGTACATATAAGGTAGGCTAAGGATTTTTGGGTGTAACAATTGGTTTAAGTGTGTTAATGCTCTTCATTAATAGTCCGGATTAACCAGAAAAATTACGAGGAAACCGTAATATTAAGGGATAGGTAGGAGGGTTGTACATAGGGTATCATGCCCTAAAGGTGAGTGAGATGGCAAGGGTGTGGGATAGTTATTGATCGGTGTGCCATCATAACAATTACATGTTTAAAACATGGGTTATTCTTAATGCCTCTTATCATGCAAATCCTAATACTTACTATGCGGTCTCAGGCTGGATACAAAAACAAGCTCTAGAATTTAATATACTACCGGTATACTCATATGATTTTTACTAACACCAGCATTCCAGAAAGGTGACGGACGGACACAACGTACACATCCATAACAACAGAATAAGACATATGTGACTGTTCACTCCTTAACTCAAACCGGGTAAAGATAAAATCATCTTGGGTTACTGACGATTGGTACCCAAATTCCTAAAGATCTAAAGGCGAACCTTACATTTTTGAGGTGGAATTTTAAGGGTTATTGTGCTAGTCATATAAATTCCTATCCATGGGACGCTAGTAATATTCGGTTTTCGTTGGTATGTGTCGTAAAAAAAAAATGGTAAACAAATCAACCCTTTTATGTTTTGTTTCGATATATTTACCCTCATCTTTTACAGGACAAAGCAAATGACAATTGAAAGAATAGTTTCTAAGGTTTATTTCCTCCCTACACTTATTTTGAACAATTGTCCCCAATGTTCTCTTAAAAAAGTGCCGTTTTAAAAACAGAGAAAGCAGAAAAGAAAAACAAGGAAAAGTAACTAGTACTCCCCAGTTTACTCAATAATGGAGAAGTAACATGTGTAAACTTGTTAATCATCCTCGGAATCATCCAATGAAACTTCCTAAGAACTTCAAGCTTCTTCTCATCAAATATAACCTGTAATCAAAGACCAAAGAAAAACTATACCAAGCATAAAATGTGCGATTTACCAATATACAATATGAATTTAGGGTTCGACTCGATAGATAGGATGAAAGAATTGTTAAACTTATCAGATTTTACAGGTTTAATACCTATATTAAATATTGCACGAGTTTTATTTTCAAAAATAATTAAAAACTTTTGAGTTTTCTGAACCTGGGCGTTTGACGCCGTCAGGGTTGGTGTGCCCCGTCAACAGGTGGTCGTGGTTGGACGGCGTTCGAATTGTTAATCCGACGCGTCTCCACTGTCTGTGAAAACGAAATTTTTGTTTTTGATGAAAAACTTCCTGCACATGATTCTATAAGTTAGTTTCTGTATAAATTGATGTATAAAACCTGAGAATTAACAATTCAATCATATGACTTGATACTGACGTGAATTAATCTAAACAATTCATTTACGAGGGTGCGGTTTGGTTTGCAGAATGTTTTTGTTGGAATTTGGAATGTGTTTTGAGGAATTGGAATGTTAGGAATTAGAATGTTAATGTAATTGGACTGTTAATGAATTGGGAATTTGAAGAATTGGGAATTTTGTGAACTATCGGGTTTTGGTTGGAAAAAAATGAAATGAAAAAAAACAAATTATATAATTATATTAATAATATTAAATATAGTTTTTTTTTAAATAAATAATAATAATATAATTTTTTAAAAATAATATTATTTTAAAAATAATATAGTTTTTAAAAAAATTTTAAATTAAATAGATAATAATAATAAATAAATAAAATAATATAATATATATTTTTTCAATTATAATTCAATTATAATTTTTAATTAAATAAATAAATAAAATAATAATATATTTTTAAATTTATAAATAAAATATAATTTTTAAATAAATAATAAATATAATTTTTAACAATAAATAAAAAACTAATATAAATTTTTTAAATAATAAATAGATAATAATAAATAAATAAATAATAAATAATAAGTCATATATTTTTTAAATATATAATTTTTAAATAAAATAATAATATTTAATAATATTTTTTTATATATATAATTAATATAATTTTTAAATAAAAAAAATAAATATCATTTTTAAATAAATAAATAAATAACTATAATTTGTATAATAAATAAATAGATAATAATAAAATAAATAAATTATTAATTATAATCTATTTTTAAATATATAATTAAATATAATTTTTTATAAATAAATAAATAATAATAATTATTTTTAAAATATATAATTAATAATAATTTTTAAATAAATAATTAAATATAATTTTTAAACTTAATATAATTATAAAATAAATAAATAAATATTAATTTTATAAAATATTAAATTAAAAATTAATAATTATAATATTAAAATAAATACAAAATAATTAATTATATAATAATAATAATAATAATATAATATAATAATAATAATAATAATGATGATAATAATGATAATAATAATAAAAATTTATTTTTGATGATAAAAATATCAAAATTCCTGAAAATTATAAACTTTCCTTTCGTTTGGAAGGAATGTTAATTCCAACACATAAAGGATTTGAGGTATTCATTACATTTAATTGCCGCCAACCAAACACACTATGAATTGAAATCAGATTTTGAATTCAAACATTCTGCCAACCAAACACGTTATGGAATTGGAATCAGATTCCAATTCCATCAGAATCCTAAAGATTCAGCGAACCAAACGCACCCTTAATATGTTTGAATTTGCTCAAAAAATCCGATAAATGAGCCCCTACACTTATTGTTTGAGAAATACCTTTGATTGAAATTAAGACGATGTTAAAGACAATACAAAGCATGATTACAAGATAATTCAAACATAATAAAACAAATAGTGAAGAATTAAAACACACATGACACTCCTAATATGCGGGAAAGGTAAATTGGGTTGCCTCCCAAGAAGCGCTTTTCTTTATTAACGAGTCATGTAGCTAGACTCGAAGTCACACGTCCTTACGTGACTTCTCCTTGAAGCTTGATGATACTTATGTGGTTGGTTTTGAGTTTTTCAATTGTCTCCCTATCTCTTTTGTAACTATGTCCGAGATTCATGCAAGCCTTGTAGTATCCTTTTCTCTTTTCAATGATATGCTTAAATCCCATTTTTCTAACCTTTAAGCTTTCCATGAAGAACGCTTCAAACTTATCCTTTTCTAAGTGGATCCACTGATCTAATTCTTTTGTCCTTTGGGGCATCCTAAACACAACCTCATCGTCTTTCTGGGCAAACCTAATCAGTCCTAAAGACTCATCATAGGTGAGTTTAGATGTTTGTGCAAAAGGTTTTCCTAGGACAACTTCACTTAAGCCATTATCAATGATGCTTCCCAAATCTTCCAAAATCATAAAGTCCACAACATAAACGAAGCACCCGACAAATATATGCATGTTTTTGGCTCTTCCAACGAAGTTGCAAAACTTGTATGGTTGGTATGGGTTCCTACGTGCTTGAAAGGGTTTTTCTTTTATTTTGTTGTAATAGGCACGAGACATGATGTTAATAGGAGATTGTAGATCTATGTTAAGCATGGGCCGTGTCAAATGGATGCCAAAATTACAACAAGGAACTTTAAACTCTAAGGGTACACCCTCTAAATTTAGGTTCTATGGTCGAGAAGATGGTTGAGGTTTCTCTAACAGTTCCTTATGGTAAGCTAGTTCTTTTTCTGTAGGAAAACTATTTCGGAACAATTCTTCCTCAAAATTGTTTCTTCGTTGTGTTCTTAATTCAAGTTCCTTGATTCTCTCCTCAGGGTAGAAAATCTCGGAGTCGGAAGATTGGTTGGTCATTTCACTGATGGTTTTGAAAAGGAGAGAATCAATAGTTTGCCTCATTGTTAATAGTTTGTTTATTCGGGCCGTGAACTTAGCGTGAGTAGTGTCAAGGGGTTCCTGAGGAAAGGGTCCTAGGGTGGATGATGGATTCACATTCTCCATAGTGAAGAGTGGAATAGTCAATGGCAATTACGAACAAACACACAAAGAAAAGATAGACTACAAGAAAGCTAATGTGTGGAAATTAAATCTTACTTGGAAGGATTCAAGCAAGTAAAACTAAGATCAAAACCTAACTATTCCCCATGCGGCGGCGCCAAAAACTGATGGTGCGTTGTGTATGACTTCTACACCGCGGAAGGTATTACAACTCCCTAGGAGTGCACTAATCGTTGTAGTGTAGTATGGGCAAGACTCGGGGTTGTTTATCGTTCACTCGAGGAATGGTTGGGAAGGCTTGATCACGGCGTTAAAAGAAATTCTAAGGGTTGAGAGAAGATTCTTTTTGTATTTTTAAATTTTATGAAAGCAGGTAAAATCATATATAACAACTCATAATTTTCATCAAGGTAATTTATCCATCAATTAAAATTGATGCATTGTAATATCCAATCTATTATATATACCACTTTTTACAGGGAATTTTTTGCGTTATCTCCTTTATGAACATAATTGCATCTCTAAAGTCAACGAAGCTCACTCGCAACATACCTATGTCAATCTCTTTCTATGTGTATTATCATGTATTACATCCTAATATGTCAAGTCTTTATCATTAATATTTGTGTTGTCCAAGTACTTTACTCCATGTAACGTACATTTACATCGTTAATGTCAAAACAAACAGTAATAGTTTAAACGTTTATATCAAACCCTAACTGATAGTAATGTATTACATATTAAAATGAATGTGAAAACTTTCAGATGTGTACAAGTGTACAATGCACAATATTTGAATTATACTTTCCCTCTAAGTCAATGTACAAGTCATTTAAGCTCAATGTATAAATCCATGAAGCATAAATTCAAACTTTGCCATTTTCCCTCCAAATTCATTCTAGTTTCTTACCACCTTTTAAACACAACATACAAACACTCAATGCACAACTTTCTTAAAACCTATATCATTACATTAAAAACCCTAATCTAAAAACCTAACCCTAAAACTTAATTTCATTTTAAACCTAAACCTTGACCCTAAACCTTAATCCTAAACCTTAAACCTTAATCCTAAACCCTAATCTTAATCATAAACCTTAATCCTAAACCTTAAGCTATCCTAAACCCTAACCCTAACTCGAAACCAAAACCAACCCGACACCATTTTCTTTCATTTTTTAACCCATTTACACCTAAGCTAGCACCCTAACACTCAAGCACCTCTATTGACTTACTACTTCCACCCCAAGCAGCCTAGTAAAAACCTTTATCACCTTCTTATCAAGCTACTACCACCACTTGCACTCCATACACCACCTCATCACCACCTGTAATAACCGAACCCCAACACTTCTACTACCTCTCGTAACTTTTTGATAGTTATACGCTAGTTGGGTTGAAAATGTCATTTTCCTAAAGTTATAACTACAAGGGGCTGTTTTTGCCAAGTTTTAAAGTTAAAGGAGTAAATTATATATTACTTTATATATAAAGGACTAAATTTGTAAAAGTTTATAAATAAGTGTAGTATATGCCATTTTTTCAACCTTAAAAATATAAAAATAATATTATTCTTTTCTAAATTTTTAAAAATATATATTAATATTATAAGACTCGATTTTATTAAACCGTATTATTAATCATCGATCGACGCATTATAAAACAATTACGTTATATATTTAACGTAACTTATCATCGACTAGCTTTTGAAGAAACTTAAAATCTTATCGTATCACGTTACTAGGGAATTTCATGTGAGGGGTTTCATTTGGGTATACGTTTTGACGAGTTTGCTGGATTTACGATTTAAAGTGTCCTGGCTCCTCAAACGTTTACTGCATGACCTCTGAATTATGATAGCCCGAACAGTGATACAATATTTCCATAAATTAATAAATCAAAGTAAGATGTATGTTAAACTTTATAAAGTTTTGAAAACATAAACAATCACACTAAGACTTGACATATTACCCTCAGGTTACGTGACGAGGCCGTTACTTTCATTTCATATACTTTTGCCATCAATCAGATTTCCCTGTTAAGGTGAGTTCATAGCCTCGCATTTCAATCTTTTGAATGTTTTATAAACCCGCGAGGGGGATACATGCTTAAACCATGAATGCAAGTGTTTTTCCAACTGTATGTTATCCAGATATATTATTGCCTAAGTACCTTCCACTGCCAATATTTCTTAATCATGAACCATTAGTCACTTGCGAGTGAACGCGAATATTGTGGATAGATCTATCGGGGTGTGACGACTCCCGTTGGTGTGCCTATACTTTTGGTACCAATAGCACTATATTTGACTTAATGGGTAACCTTGGCAAGTTACCTTTCCACGGGGACATTTGTTCCTCAACCAATGTCACTACAGTGATTTCCATGTTAACGTATTGATATCATGAGCTTAGGGCAATAATACTGTTTTTCATGATAATTGTATGTGTTGCAATTATTACCACTTATGATAACTTGTATTCGATTATTACTATTTATGGGTGTATAACAACGTAACCCACTGTCTATGATGACTTATATTCAACTATTTATCATAAACCTATGAATTTCACTCAACCTTTGTGTTGACCCTTTTAGCATGTTTATCTTAGGTAATTGAGCAACCTATGGCACGAAGTGGCATTGGACTTGAAGATGTCTAAACTTATTATCATTCAAACTTTATGTTTTCATGTAGATTTTGGGACCTTTGTTTTTGTAAAACTCTGATTATATTGAATGATAACTACATTTTCTAAAACGTCTTTTTATGAGTCGTTTTCTATGATTATGTCTATTAATCCATGAAGTAATACCCTAGATTAGCTTCCGCTGCTATATGTCAAAAATAGGGGTGTTACAGATTGGTATCAGACTATAACACCCCCATTTTCACAAATATTGCAGCGAAAGCTAATCTGGGGTATTACTTCATAGTACAACAGACATAATCATAGAAAACGACTCAAAAGAGACGTTTTGAAAATTTAGTTATCATTCAATATTATATTAGAGTTTTACAAAAGGAGGTCCTAAAATATATATGAAAACATAAAGTTTGAATGTTAACAGTTTTGCCATCTTCAAGTCTATGCCACTCCGTGCCATAAGTTGCTCAATTACCTGAGATAAACATGCTAAAAAGATCAACACAATGGTTGAGTGAAATTCATAGGTTTATGATAAATAGTTTGAATACAAGTCATAGTGGGTTATGTTGTTATACATCCATAGTTTGTAACAATTGCATATACAATTATTATGGAAAAACAATATTATTGCCCTAAGCTCATGATATCAATATGTTAACATGAAAATCACTGTAGTGACATTGGTTGAGGAACAAATGTCCTCATGGAAAGGTAACTTACCAAAGTTACCCATAATAATCAAATATAGTGCTATTGTTACCAGAAAGTATAGGTACACCAACGGGAGTCGTCACACCTCGATAGATCTATTCATAATATTCACTTTCACTCGCAAGTGACTAATGGTTCAGGGTTAAGAAATATTGGCAGTAAAGGTACTTAGGCAATAATGTATCTGGCATACAGTTGGAAAAACACTTGCATTCATGGTTTAAGCATGTATCCCCCTTGCGGGTTTATAAAACATTCAAAAGATTGAAATGCGAGGCTATGAACTCACAATATCGGTTTTAAGTACTTATATATATTAAAAATAATTAAGCATGTATCCCCCTCACAGGTTTAAAAAACATTCAAAAGATTGAAATGCGAGGCTATGAACTCACCTTAACAGGGGAAATCTAATTGATAGCAAAAGTGTATCAAGTGAAAGTAACAGCTGCGTCACGCAACCTGGGGTAATATGTCACGTCTTAGTGTGATGGTTTATATTTCAAAACTTCATAAAGTTTAACGTATTACTTTGATTTATTAATTTATGGAAGTATTACATCACTGTTCGGGCTATCGTAATCCAGAGGCCATGAAGTATCGTTTGAGGAGTCACGGCACTTTAAATTGTAAACCCAGTAAACTCGTCAAAACAAATACCCAAATGGAACTTCTCACATGAAATTCCCTAGTAATGTGATATGATAAGATTTTAAGTTTCTTCAAAAGCTAGTCGATGATAAGTTACCTTAATTATAGGGGTTTTTTTGGGGGTGACATTGCTACTGGTACCTTCTACTGATGATGCCTTGTCCTGGTGGAATGCGTACGCCCAACCTATTGGAATAGAACAAGCCAATAAGATCACTTGGACTGAATTGAAAAGGCTCTTAACAAATAAGTATTGTCCTCGAACTGAAGTCAGGAAAATGGAAGATGAATTTTACAATCTGACTGTAAAAGGAGATGATCTTAAAACTTACATTAGAAGATTCTAGGAATTAGCAGTCTTATGCCCAAACATGGTGGGGGGGGGGGGGGGGGGGGGGGGGGGGGTGCCAAACACCGAGAAACTCATGGAAGCTTTCATCGGAGGATTACCCAGAAGTATTGAAGGAAATGTTACCGCTTTAAAGCCTCAAACTTTGGAGGAAGCCATTAACATAACCCAGAGGTTAATGGATCAAGTAACAAGGCACAATTCTGTGCAGGGAACCAATGATCACAAACGAAAGTTTGATGATAGAAGAACCTTCAACAACAACAACTACCAAAATGACCATAACAACAACAATGATCACCACCAACAACATAATAGAAGGCAGGAAACCTTCAGGGCCTATACTGCTACCCCAACTGAAAACCATGGGTATGTTGGACCCCATCCTTTGCGTAAGAGATGCACTCTACATCACACAGGACCTTGTACTGTCAGATGTCAGACTTGTAACAAAGTGGGCCATCAGACCAGGAACTACAGAAACAAAGGACCCTTGGACTACTAGATTAGATTCTAGTTATAGTTTTTGTTAGAACCTAACCACGAGATGTGTGGTATAAATAACAACACTTGTCAAATTTTAACTATGTAAAGTATGAAGGCAAGTTGTTCATGATATAATACAATTATAATCCCGTTATACCTCGCTATTTCATAATACCGTTATTCAGGGTGCAACTCTGACCTTGTTAAACCAACCTTTCAAAATTGATCTTATGCCGATTAAACTAGGTAGTTTTTGGGGCCGACTTGTCTCGTATGGATTGGTTATCCAAGTATCATGCTAGAATCATCTGTGACGAGAAAGTCGTCCACATCCCAATCGATGGTAAAACTTTAATCATCCGAGGTGATCGAAGTAAAACTCGACTAAGCCTCATATCCTGTATAAAAACCAAAAGGTATATATCCAGGGGATGTCAAGTTTTCATAGCTCAAGTAATGGAGAAGAAATCTGATGAAAAATGACTGGAAGACATACCAGTAGTCAGAGAATTCCTAGAAGTTTTTCCTGAAGATCTACCTGGCCTACCCCTAGTTCGCTAGGTAGAATTTCAAATCGATTTAATTCCAGGAGCGGCACCAGTAGCCCGAGCACCCTATAGATTAGCTCCTTCAGAAATGCAGGAACTATCTAACCAACTTCAAGAGTTGGCAGACCGAGGTTTTATCCAACCAAGTACTTCGCCTTGGGGAGCTCCTGTCTTATTTGTTAAAAAGAAAGATGGATCTTTCAGAATGTGTATCGATTACCGGGAGTTGAATAAACTTACTGTAAAGAATCATTACCCATTACCCAGGATCGATGACTTACTCGACCAACTTCAAGGTTCGAGTGTTTACTCGAAAATCAACTTAAGGTCTGGTTATCATCAACTGAAAGTAAGGAATAAGAACCAGATACGGACACTATAAATTTCAAGTGATGCCATTTGGTTTAACTAACGCGCCTGTTGTATTCATGGATCTCATGAATCGTGTGTGTAAACCATACTTGGACAAATTCGTAATAGTATTCATCGATGATATTCTTATCTACTCTCATAACAAAGAAGAACACGCAGATCATCTGAGAATAATTTTGGAATTACTCAGAAAAGAGGAATTGTATGTAAATCTCCAAGTTGTGATAAAATCATATCATGCAATTTAATGTCTCATTATTCTTCTCATGATTTTGGAAAATCATACCCAACCAAGGAAACATCTTTCTACTAACACTGTTATGTATATCATGGGTTTGTATGCTAAGTATGGATGATTTATAATCATCTTATTGAAATAAATTAGGACGCTTCTTCATTTGAATAAGGAAATTATAAACCACCGAACTATAAATTTATAAATTCTCAGTTACAAGGATTGGGACGCCTCGGTTTGTAAATGACAAATTATAAATGAGCGAAATTAAGTGCATGGCATTCGTATAAACAATTCTCTTTTAATCCGTTTGTACAAATAATTCTTTTTTGATCATTTAATCATTATCATTATTACCATCATACAAATAAGTCTCTAGACTTCTTTCGATTTGTAAATTGTTCACTCGATTATTTATAAACATCACTCCATCATTCAACTAAATCTCGGGACGAGATTTCTGTAAGGATGGGAGACTATAACAACCTGCAATTTTCATCAATGTAAATATCCATATATTAAATTAGATGCAATGTACTATCCATCTATTAAAGTATATACCACCTTTTTATAGGGAAATTTTTTGCCTTATTCCATTATGTAACATAGTTTAAACATAAACAAAAGTAAACGACTCCACGCAACCTACCAATGCCAAACTATATCTATGATTATATCATGTAAACGTCCAATATGTCAAGTCTATGACCTAAATAATTTTATACCGGGTGAATAAGCTTCCGTTTATCATACATTTACAACGATAAATTAAAACGGACCTTTAAACGATAAACGTTTATATCAAAAAACATTAAATACAATTACAAAACAAGTGTACAAATGTTCAAAGCATGTGTACAAGTTACAATGCCAAACTTTTAAATATCTTTTCCCTCCTAAACCCCAAGTAACAACCTTCTAAAGCTCAATGTACAAGTCAATTGTGCATGAAATATAACTAGGTCATTTTACCACCATTTCTATTTAGATTTTGTACCACTCTTTAGCAAAGGTACAAACTCCCAATGCACAACTCCAAAACAAAAACACCTAATCCCTAAACCATTCTAAACTTAATCCAAAAACCGCTAATTCATCAAACCCAAAACCAAAATCATAAAACGATAGCAAAACACCATTACACTATAAACTAGTTCATAGTTTTCAAAATCTGATCCTTAATCAAATTAAGATCTGGGGCAAAATCATAGGTTTCTGGTATTAAGTAAAAACAAATAGGTTTGTAACCCTATTTCTATAAGATCATTTTGCCGATTGAATCACCCGATCGACGTCATGAATGAATTAGATTATAGCGAAAATGCAAAGGTGTGCAAATTCTGCACACCTATAGTAAATGGATATTATCTCTAGATTTTTATATAGTAACCCCCGAATATGTAAAACTAAAAGTTGTAGAGGACTCAAATATCTAACCATGCTCACTGGTTTGAGGTTGATCAGAATTACGATTTGTAAATGGCAACCAAATTACCAGGACTGATGTTGGCTGTCCAAAAACAGCCATGTATAAACTAAATAAACACCTCAAGCTCCTCCATAACTCACCACCACCTTCATCACCATGACCTCACCACCACATCACCATCACTCCAGCACCTTACAAGCACCTCCATCACCTCCTTGTAAGCTACTACCATAAGTTGCACACTAAGTAAGCTACTTGTCACCATCTTTGATTTTTAAACCATCACCACCTCCCTACACCTCACCCTAGCTTTCTATTAGTCACCATGACAGCCATTGGCCACCACACCAAGTAATCTTGGTGCCTACTCTAAGAAAACTTGGCCCCTAAGTCATTTGAGCCCTATATAGGCCGAAGACACACATACACTTTCATTTCATCTCACAACTCTTTTCCACCTTAAATCTAAGTTCAAACCAAGTTCTAGCAGAAGTAAGGAAGTAAAGGAAGAAGTAGAAGGTCCCTAAGATCATAATAGAAGCCAATAATTAAGAGAAAGTAGCCATTGAAGGCGTTTCTAGGCGTACGAACCCAAAAACCCCATTTCGACCCATTTTAGCTCAAGTAAGCTTATAATCTTGTTCATTAATCTCATAATCTGCTTTAGAATGTTCATAATGCTCTTAAGATCATATATAAACTCTTGTTTGAAGCCTTGAATCCTCAAACCCATGTGTTTTTTATTAAAACCCTAAAAATGACCCATTTTGATTTTCTAACTAACGAATCCTATTTCTAAACTTTTGTTATGTTAAAACATCTTATTTTTGCTTATTCTAATAAGCTATAACCTGCAAATATCATTTAGAATCCTAAAATAAGCTTGCATGGCTTTTTGGACTTGATTTGTAAATTATTTCCATGCAAGGGGTACTTTACATTGTAAAAATTTGACAAGTGTTGTTATTTATACCACATATCCCGTGGTTAGGTTCTAACAAAAGTTATAACTAGAATCTAATCTAGTAGTCTGAGGGTCCTTTGTTTCTGCAGTTTCTGGTCTGATAACCTACCTTGTTGCAAGTCCGACACTTGACATTGCAAATTCCTATGTGATGTAGGGTGCATCTTGTACACCAAGGAAGGTTTCCTGTGTATCTTTTTTTTCCTGTATACTTTTTGTTCTTAGTCGAGTTGGCAGCCTGAGTCCTAACACTTTTCTGCCTTCTATTCTGATGTTGGTGGTAATTATTGTTATGGTTGTTGTTAGGGTAGTTGTTGTTATTGCTGGTGGCGTTCCTTCTATCATCAAACTTTCGTTTGTGATCATTGGTTCCTTGCACAGAACCATGCTTTAGTACCTGATCCATTAACCTCTGGGCTGTGTTGGCAACTTCTTCCAGAGTTACGGCAATACTATCAGAAACTAATTTCATGATGGCGGCCTGAGTCATTGTCGATGTTGCAGATGTTGATGTCCTTTTGGGAGCCATTCTATCAACATTTACAAAATATGAATGATATCACAAGTTATTGTCAAAATTTTCATACATAGTGGTATTGAAATCAATTGACATATCATTGTATGGATTCTTAGTTTTGACACAAGTTCTAACAAAGTAATACATATCCCTTGGTATTACAATGCAGGATATAATGGAAAAATTTTGGAATTTAAGATTTCCATAAATGAACATTCAAACAAGCATCTGACTCATTAGATTCCTCGAGGACTAGTTCACTTCCCAGTGGTTGTGGTATGATCAATAATGAGTTATCTAACTCTGCGAAGATAGACTCATCAAAGGGGTAATCTAGTGGTGGAATCTGCAACATCAACAATGACTCAGGCTGCCAATGTTTGATTCTTGAGATTTCTTTCCTCCTGAACAGATTCCACCACCTAAAGACACTGAGACTCCTATTGAATCACCCATTCCAATATCTCCATCTTCATCAGTAGGATCTTCATCACCGGTTAGGTCAACTACACCACCACCAGATTACCCCTTTGATGAGTCTATCTTCACAGAGTTAGATAACTCATTATTGATCATACCACGACCAATGGGAAGTGAACCAGTCCCCGAGGAATCTAATGAATTAGATGCTTGTTTAAATGTTCATTTCTAGAAATCATAAATTCCAAAAAATTTCTGTTATATCCTGCAATGTAATACTAAGGGATATGTATTACTATGTTAAAATTTATGTCAAAAATAAGAATCCATACAATGATATGTCAAATGATTTCAATACCACTATGTATGAAAATTTTGACAATAACTTATGATATCATTGATATTTTGTAAATATTGATAGAATGGCTCCCAAAAGGACATCAACATATGGAACATCAACAATAACTCAGGCTGCCATCAGGAAATTAGTTACTGATATTATTGCCACAAATCTGGAAGAAGTTGCCAACATAGCCCAGAGGTTAATGGATCAGGTACTAAAGCATGGTTCTGTTCAAGGAACCAATGATCACAAACAAAAGTTTGATGATAGAAGGAACGCCACCAACAACAACAACTACCGCAACAATAACCGTAACAATAATTACCACCAACAGCATAATAGAAGGCAAGAAAGTGTTAGGACTCATGCTGCCACCTTGACTAAGAACAAAAAGTATACTATAAATAAAAGATACGCAGGAAACCTTACTTGGTGTACAAGATACACCCTACATCACACAAGAATTTGCAATGTCAAGTGTCAGACTTGCAAAAAGGTGGGTCATCAGACCATAAACTACAGAAACAAAGGACCCTTGGACTACTAGATTAGATTCAAGTTATAACTTTTGTTAGAACCTAACTACGGGATATGTGGTATAAATAACAACACTTGTCAAATTTTGACTATGAAAAGTATGAAGGCAAGTTATTCATGATATAATACAGTTATAATCCTGTTATACCTCGCTATCTCATAATACTGTTATCCAGGTTTGCACCCTGATTTTGTTAAACCAACCTTCCAAAATTGATCTTATGCCAATTAAACTCGGTAGTTTTGACGTCATCATTATGGATTGGTTATTCAAGTATCATGCTAGAAAAAGTCATCCACATCCTAATCGACAGTGAAACTTTGATTATCCAAGGCTATCAAAATAAAACTTGACTAAACCTTATATCCTGTATAAAAACCAAAAGATATATATCCAGGGGATGTCAAGTTTGCATAGCTCAAGAAATGGAATAGAAGTAATACGAAAAAAGACTAGAAGACATACCAGTAGTCAGTAAATTTTTCCTGAAAATCTACCTGGCCTACCTCCCATTCACCAAGTAGAATTCCAAATCGATCTAATTCTAGGAACAACACTTGTAGCCTGAGCACCCTATTGATTAGCTCCTTTAGAAATGCAGGAACTATCATGCTATGATCCATAATGAGTTATCTAACTCTACGAAGATAGACTCATCAAATGGGTAATCTGGTGGTGGTGTAGTTGACCTAACCGGTGATGAAGATCCTACTAACAAAGATAGAGATATTGGAATGGGTGATTCAACAGGGGTCTTAGTGTCTTTAGGTGGTGGAATCTCTACGAGAGGAAAGAAATCTCGAGAATCAAACATTGGCGATAGTGGTAATACTAGAGATGGAGGTAAAACAGGTGGTGGATCAATAGGAGCTTGTGGTAGGATAGGTGGTTCATTAGCAGCAGCAATATATGCTTGTATATATGGATCATCGTGAGAAGGTGAGATGGCTAGCGAGGCCAAAAGATACTTTGATAAATTATCTGAAGGATCAAGAGAGATGTTTCTCGGTGAGACTAAGAAATAGTCTAGTGAAGTCGAAGTATAGTCCAAAAAGTTAGAGGAAAAAACATCCTCAATATCAGAAGTAGGATGGTTAGGAGAAGACTGTAGTAACATTAGTTGAGGAACAAATTACCTCATGGAAAGGTAACTTACCAAAGTTACTCATTATAATCAAATATAGTGCTATTGGTACCAGAAAGTATAGCTACACCAACGGGAGTCGTCACATCCCGATAGATCTATCTACAATATTTGCATTCACTCGCAAGTGACTAATGGTTCATGATTAAGAAATATTGGCAGTAAAGGTGACTTAGGCAATAATAAATCAGGATAACATATAGTTGGAAAAATACTCGTATTCATGGTTTATAGCATGTATCCCCCTCGTGGGTTTATGAATCATTTAAAAGAAGTTGCCAACATAGCGCATAGGTTAATGGATCAGGTAATAAAGCATGGTTCTGTTCAAGAAACCAATGATCACAAATGAAAGTTTGAAGATAGAAGGACCCCCACCAACAACAACAATAACTATCGTAACAATAACTATAACAATAATTACCTCCAACAACATAATAGAAGACAAGAAAGTGTTAGGACTCATGCTGCCACCTCGACTAAGAATAAAAAGTATACTGAAAACAAAAGATACGCAGGAAACCTTCCTTAGTGTACAAGATGCACCCTACATCACACAGGAATTTGCAATGTCAAGTGTCAGACTTGCAACAAGGTGGGTCATCGGACCAGAAACTACAAAAACAAAGGACCCTCGGACTACTAGATTAGATTCTAGTTATAACTTTGTTAGAACCTAACCACGGGATATGTGGTATAAATAACAACACTTGTCAAATTTTGACTATGAAAAGTATGAAGGTAAGTTATTCATGATATAATACAGTTATAATCCCATTATACCTCGCTATTTCATAATACCGTTATCCAGGGTTGCACCCTGATTTTGTTAAACTAACCTTTTGAAATTGATCTTATGCCAATTAAACTCGGTAGTTTCGACGTCATCATTATGGATTGGTTATCTAAGTATCATGCTAGAAAAAGTCATCCACATCCTAATCAATGGTGAAACTTTGATTATCCAAGGCGATCAAAATAAAACTCGATTAAACCTCATATCCTTTATAAAAACCGAAAGGTATATATCCAAGGGATATCAAGTTTTCATAGCTCAAGCATAGTGTTTGTATCTTGTTCTGAAAGCATTCTTGGGAATATCTTCATCCCATACTTTTAGTTGATGATATCCAGACCTTAGTTGGTTTTTGAGTAAACACTTGAACCTTGAAGTTGGTTGAGTAAGTCATCGATCCTGGGTAATGGGTAATGATTCTTTATAGTAAGTTTATTAAACTCCCGGTAATTGATACACATTCTGAAAGATTCGTCTTTCTTTTTAAGAAATAAGACAGGAGCTCCCCAAGGCGAAGTACTTGGTTGGATAAAACCTCGATCTAATAACTCTTGAAGTTGGTTATATAGTTCCTGCATTTCCAAAAGAGCTAATCTATAAGGTTCTCGGGCAACAGGTGCTGTTCTTGGAATTAGATCGATTTGGAATTCTACTTGGTGAACGTGAGGAAGGTCTGTTATATTTTCAGGAAAAATTTCCTGACTACTAGTATGTCTTCTAGTCGTTTTTCGTATTACTTCTTTTCCATTACTTGAGCTATGAAAACTTGACATCCCCTGGATATATACCTTCTGGTTTTTATATAGGATATGAGGTTTAGTCGAGTTTTATTTCGATTGCCTTGGATAATCAAAGTTTCACCCCGTTTATACCTAAAATAACCCAAATAAACCCAAAACAGACCAATAAATGGCAAAACTATGCTTGTATTTGTGTTTTGTGTGTGCAGGTATGGATAAGTCAAAAATCGCAAGAAACTAGTCAAAAATAAGCAAGCACGGACACGAGAATCAGAAGAGTTCAAAAAGAAGCCAAAGGATCAAAGCCGAAGCCAGAAAAGCCAAGCCTCAGTCAAAATCAGTCAAGCCTCAGTCAAATCTGGTCAATAAAAGTCAACAAAACCCAAATCCCTAGTCCATGTCCTTTTATAACAACTCCAAGGACCAAACTTGTAATTCCCGAAAGTTATTTATAACTTGAAATAGGGAATAGGAAGAGAGTGACCATTTGTGCAAACTCCTCAAACCTATAACAGTTTTAACTGTCTAAAAAAAGGCGCCAACCTATTTTTACTATTCACCCGTCTTCCCCGTTTCACCATCCAGGGTAAATCAAAGGGGTTTTCTAAATTAAAAGGTGCTTAGGTCAATTCATGAGCTCTCTAACACAAATGAAGGGACAAATTAGTCTTTATCAAAGGGTTACTTAACCTCTCCCAATCAAAAGCCATGTCAACAATGGTGAAAGCACAAATTTAAGTGGGTTTTTGTGCTAAAACACTCACAAAAGAAGCACAAACGTCACATCAATGGAATGACATGCTGGCAATCTTCAGGTGTCCACAGTTTGATCAAACGGCCCCAATTGATGCTTGGATGATTGAAGAAATGATTGGTTGAGATTGAAAGATTGGAGGGCAGGGCAAGAGATCCTAGAAGCTTCTTTCAGGACCTATAAATAGGCCACACTTCTCACACACACGATATCGAGGTTTTTAGTAATTTTTAGTCTAGCTTAAATTTCATATTTTTTTAAATGTAATTTTCCTTAAAATGTTTTGTAATCTCCTTTTCAAGTAATGTAATCAGTAACTTTCATTAATGAAATTTAGTTTAAGCTCTCTTTTCTTTTTACTCAAAAGATCTTTACATAAGCAAAATTGCTCATAAGCTAATAAGCTTATTTAAGCTCTTTCAGTCTATAAGCTGAAATAGAGCTATTTGAATTCAGTATTAATCTTACCTAAACCTTAAATTAGTTTAATTTATAATGGAATCTATTGGATATGAGCTTTTTAGAAGGGGATCTTAAATTGGAAGAGATCCCAAGGACTTTACCCTAGCTTATCTAATAAGCTAGGGAGCTTGTAGCTGCCTTTATTGGTCCTTTTGTTTAGCTAGAGGAGTTTGTAAGTTTCTCTTTCATTTTCTTTAATTCTAGCTTTAAATAATGATATCATTGCTTTCTATATTTAGATCTACTTATTTGCTTATTCTCTTTGCTTATTAGTACTTGTTTGAGTTTTATCTAGCTAAATCATCCTAGTTGTTTATCTGTTTTCAATTCTCTTAGTTTAAATCATAGATTTTCATATTATTGTCTTAAAAACCTCTAAAACTAAAAAAAAAAAATATATCATGTAGCTTAAGTCTTAGCATTATTGACTTATTTGTGTTCAAATCAAGCTTTTATAGTAGTTTTAATCTGTTAATTGCTCTGGTATTATGCACAGATTGGTTTAATAGATGTCAAAGTAGTAGCTTAACCCTAAATGTCTTAGTCTTAAAATGGTGTTTGGTTTAAGCTATTTTGACCTCCCAAAGTCAAAGTGAGTTTTTGAAATTGTTTAAGTCAATTTAAATTTCATTTAAAATCATTAGGCAAAGAGTTTTTTTTATTTTTTTTTTTTTTTTTAAGGTTAGAATTCAAAATTTTAAAAGAAATGGCTTACTATAAGTGTTCAGCACCAGGGGAGCTTGTTGCTTAGGTTTTTATTGTGTCAATTTGATCAATAGCCCTTTAGGCTTGGATTTTGCTTGCATTTAGTTAATACACTCTATTAGAGTGTATTTTTAGTGCAGGTTTCACTTTAAGATCCTACACTATAGTGTTGCACTTGTGCAAAGTGCACCAGTACTAACCAAGAGGTTAGTACTGCTGTTATAGTTTGTATTGCCTCTTTTAGAATAACTTTTGGTTAAGTGTAAGTAAGTTTAGGTGCTTAGATTCAAGAAGGATTAAGTCTAGTTATAGATTATTATAGATTTAATCTTAGTTAGCGTTTTTTAGCTGTTTTCCTAGTTCAATTTAGCTGCCAGTTATACCAGCAGTACTTACAAAAAGTTAGTACTACTGATACTTTACACTAGCAGTACTAACAAAAAGTTAGTACTGCTGAGTCTTAAGCCCCAAATTAAGCCAGCAAAGTTAGGATTTAATAGCTTATCTTTTAGCATCTTATAGTTTAGCTATAGCTTAATACAAAATAGGACTTAAATTTCATTTTCTAGCTTATTTACATAGCTTATATTTGCTGTCAAAAAGTTAAAAAGCCAAAAACAGTACTTAGGAATTTTAAGGTTTTAAATTGTTAATTTAGCTTATGGGCCTTGATTTTATAGCTTAATTAGATAGATTATAAGTAGTTTAATAAGTCCTTAAAGTTTTAGAGTGTAGTTTAGCTTTTTAAGCTTTTAAGCTCATTTGGATTTTGTGCTATCTTGCTTATTTTCTGAGTTTGCTTAGTTCATGCTCAATTTTAGTTGTTTAAAAGTACTTCTAGGTTAAATTTCTTTGCATTCATAGATAAAGCATTTCAATAGCTTCTTAGAACACTTTTCCTTTTTCACATTAAGCTTAATTTGAGCTTATTAAAGCTGTTTTAGTAAAACATAGCCCAAACCCCTAGTTTCTGTAACAACTTATTGAAGAAGCTCTTTTAGAGCTTATCTTTGAGTTTCAGAACATAGTGCTTTTGTTAAAGTTGTTCTCCCTAGCTTCCTTTACAACTTTGCTCTTTTAAGTTTTTAGTGATAAGCACTTTTAGAATTTAAGCTTATAATTGGACTTAGTTTGTTGTCGGGGTAAGTCCTCAGGGACCATTCCTGTAAATTTTCTGTTTTAGTTGTTTTCCAGTTAATCCTTGCCCATTAAATGTTTTAGCCCGTTAGTCTTTAAGTCTTTTACACAGTTAGTCCCTAAGTTAGTTTTTAATTAGTTTATTAAGTTTTAATTAATAGTTAGGGTTAAGTTTAAATTAGTTTAATTAAACTTTTATAAAAAGATAAAAATTAGGGCTTTTATTTTTAATAATTTTCAGCACTTTTTCTTTATCTAGTAAAATTTTAGTTTACATTTTTAAGGATTAAAATTAGTTTACTTGCTTAATTGTCATTATTTGTTGCTTCTTAATTAGTAGTAATAGCTTATCCAAAATATCTTTGCTTCATTCAAATCAGAATCCGAACTAGAACGTGGTTTCAATTTCACTAGTCGTTGGGGAAACGACCCGGGTGATCATACTTACCCGGTTTAATATACGTATTGTATATTATATTATACATATTTTTGAGAGCGAATTTTATCAAGGGAAACTTGGTAATTTTCTTAATTTCTCTTAAGGTTATATTTTATATATATATATTACGTGTATAAAACTAGTCACAACCTGTTTTTGGCGCCGCTGCCGGGGATTAGTGTCAAGATTCCTCCGTTTTGTGTTTGTTGATTTGGTTTGAAGATCCTTTCACTCTCGAAAGTTTCATTTTTGTTTTAAAATTCAAAAATCCAAAAAAAATTAAAAATATAAATAATATAAAAAGAAAAAAAATATTTTACTTTTCTTTTTAATATAAGTAAAAAATAATAAAAAAATAATAAAAAAATCAAAAACATAAAGAAATTGTCCTTAAAAAAAACAAAGTTGGTAATCGAACACCAACATATAATATCTTCTATTGAGATATTATCATTTCAATTTCCGGTGAACTTGCAATTGTTCCCCAATTGAATCAAAGATTTAACACTTGCCATTTGTGTCTCTACCAAGTACGGCTCACCTTGAAAAGAAATTTTCAAGAGCTACCGTGAAGTAGTAGATTATTTGGTTTAAGTCTCTTTCGTGTAACCGTTAAAATTCATTGTTTAAAAAAAATAATAAATTTAAAAATTAGTGTAAAGTTTTGCTTTTCAATTTTTAGTTTTTCCTTTTTATGCTCACTCGTTCGCAATCTCGAAGACGTCGACAACAACAAAATCTTCTGGTTGAACCAATTGTTGAACAGAACGTTGTTCTAATGGCCGACAATCGAACAATGGCCCAAATGTTGCAAGCACCCATCGAGGGGTATGAAGATGCTATAGTTGTCCCACCGATCAATGCTAACAATTTCAAGCTTAAGCAACCGTTAATCAATCTTGTGCAAAGTAATAAGTTTAAGGGTAGACAAGACCCTCACAATCACCTTCGATTTTTTAACAAGGTCACATCAACGTTTAGACATCCAGAAGTTCCGAACACTTCGGTTAAGCTTTTGCTTTTCCCTTTTTCTCTAGACGGTGAAGCCCGAGATTGGTTAGACAAGGAACCTCCTAGATCAATTCTCACATGGGACGACCTTGTTTTAAAATTCATAAACCAATACTTCCCACCTTCAAAAACCACTTACTATCGGAATGAGATTATTACTTTTTATCAAAAACCAAAAAAATATTTTTTTCACTTTTTCATATTTTTATGATTTTTTTTTTGATTTTTGAATTCATAAATCAAATTGAAACTTTCTAAATCGAAAGGATCTTAAACCAAATCAACAACACTAAACGTTTAGGATTTCAACAAATATATACATCATATATATATTATATATATATATATATATATATACTATATATATACTATATATATAGATATATATATATATATTATAATTATATATATATTTAATTAACCTTAAAATATTATATATATAAAATATACCTTAGTGAATTTAAGAAAATTACAAGTTTACCCTGATAAAATTCACTTCAAATATATAGATTATTATAATATAGAACTACGTATATTAAAACCGGGTAAGAATGCATCATCCGGGTCCTTTTTCCAACGACTAGTAGAATTGAAAACCACGTTTAGGTTCGGATTCTGATTTGAATGAAGCAAAGATATTTTGGATAAGCTATTACTACTAAATAAGAAGCAACAAGTAAAATGAAAATTAGGCAAATAGACTAAAATTTAACCCTAAAATGTAAACTAAAATTTCACTAAATAAAGAGTGCCGAAAATCATTAAAAATAAAAGCCCTAATTTTTATCTTTTTATAAAAGTTTAATTAAACTAATTAAAAATTAAACCTAATTACTAATTAAAACTAATAAGCTTAATTAACAACTTAACTAATGGACTAATGGTGCAAAACCTAAGAAACTAACGGGGAAACTAACAAACTAACGGAGGGACTAACTGAGAAACAACTAAGATCGAAAAGTTACACTATCTACCCTGAGAATCTACCCCGATCACAAATTAAGTCCAATAAGCATTTGAAATTTTAAAGAGCTTAAAATGAAAAACTCAAAGAAGCAAAGTTGTAAAGAAAGCTAGGGAGAACAACTTTAACAAAAGCACTATGGTCTGAAACTCAAAGATAAGCTCTGAAAAAGCTTCTCAATAAGCTGTTACAGAAACTAGGGGTTTGGGCTATGTTTTACTAAAACAGCTATAATAAGCTAAAATTAAGCTTATTGAGAAAAGGTAAAAGTGTTCTAAGAAGCTTATTGATGTGCTCAATTAAATGCAAGTAATTTAACTAGAAAGTATTTTTAAAACAAATAAAATTTAGCATGAAACTAAGCAAAACTCAGAAAATAAGCACGATAGCACAAAATTCAAATAAGCTTAATAACTTTAAAAGCTAAAATAGACTCTAAAAAATTTAATGGACTTATTTAAATATCTTATATTCTCTTTAATTAAGATGGAAATATCTAGGAACAATTAAGGCTAAATTAACAAATTTAAATCCTAAAGTTTCTAAGTACTGTTTTTGGCTTTTTAACTTTTTGACAGCAAAAATAAGCTAAGAAAATAAGCTAGAAAACAGATTTAAAGACTTAAACTATATTAAGCTATATGAAAACTCAAATCCTACAAAGTTTGATAAGCTAAATCCTAAAATTACTGTTCTAAATTAAACTACAAACACAGCAGTACTAACTGAGGTTAGTACTTGTAGTGTAAAAGTTCAGCAAGATTTATTTCAAGTGAAAGAAATGTTGATGCAATTTGACTTTCTAAGACAAAATAAGCCATTGAAATAAGATAGTGATGAAAAAAACTATAAGCTATTTCATATTAAGCTATAGTAAACTTAATTACACTGAATTTGACACGCTACATTAAAATCTAAGCTAACAGTACTAACTTATGGTTAGTACTGGTAGTGTAAAGGTTCAGCAGTACTAACTTATGTTAGTACTGCTAGTGTAAATTCAAGTGGCACTAAACCAAAACACCTTCCTTCCTTTTAGATTTATGCCAGATTTGAAAAAATCTGTTTAAGAGAATATCTAATGAACAAATAATAAATACAGATAAAAACTAGCTTTGAATGTGTACTATACAAAACTTAGCATTCATGATAAACAATGTAATAAGTAAAAAATTTCTAAGATCTTTAATAATTAAGCTAATATTTTGGATTTTTTGAGTTTTTATGACAGACAATTAGTCCACCCCTCCTCCCATTAATACCCCTACCCTTAACTGATGATCTATAACTATCTAAGCAAAAACAGATTTGAACATATAACTAATAAGCACTAGAAGAGATATTTAAACACTAATAAGCAAAGAGAATAAGCAAATAAGCAGATATAAACATAGCAAGCAATGATATCATTATTTAAAGCTAGGATTTAAAGGGAAATGAAAGAGAAACTTACAAACTCTTCTAGCTAAAAATAGAGGACCTATTAAAGGCAGTAAAGCTCCCTAGCTTATTAGATAAGCTAGGGTAAAGTCCTTAGGATCTTTTCCAATTTAAGATCCCCTTCTAAAAAGCTTATATCCAATGAGATCCATGTAAGATTAAACTGATTTAAGGTTTAGGTAAGATTAATACTGAATTCAAACAGCTTTATTTCAGCTTATAGACTGAAAGAGCTTTAAATGAGCTTATTAGCTTATTGAAAAACACATTGCTATTAAGTGAGTTTATGTAAAAAGTAACTTTGACAGGATTTAAGAAAAACTAAATTTCATTATTAAATATGTTGCTTACAAAACTTGTTAATGGGAAATCTACAAGATTAACATCATTAGTTAAGAATTAAAATTTAAGCTACAATAAATTTAGAAACTACTAACTCGATCTAGAAATAAAATACTCTGGGGCTTGTTTGAGAGGAAGCTTATTTATAGGTCTGAAAGAAAGAAGCTTCTAGGATCTCTTGCCCTGCCCTCCAATCTTTCAATCCTGGCCAATCATTTCTTCAATCATTTGAGCTTCGTTTGTGGCCGTTTGATCAAATTGTGGACACCTGAGGATTGCCAGCGTGTCATTCATTGATGTGACATTTGTGCTTCTTTTGTGAGTATTTTAGTACAAAAACCCATATAAATGTGTGCTTCCTCAAAAAAATCCACGGTGAGCTTCTTTGATGTGGGTTTGTTAGCCAATGGGATGGGTTTGGTGATGTAATTCTCTGCCCATGTCAGTCTATTGTTCAACCGAATTTTCCTTTGTACCAGTATAATTTAAAACCAACCTTTGTTTTGAGTGGAGGGTGAAAAATTGGGGAGGGAGATGAATAGTGAATGGGATTTACCCGCTCTTTTTATAACTGAAATGGGTAAAACTCGTTTGAACTTTGGCTTTGTAACACAAATGGTCCTTGTCTTTCTTTCCTCTCCTTATAGTTATAGAATAGTTTGGGAATTAGCAGTTTTGGCCCTTATGTTTTATAATAAGAGGAAATGGGCTTTGTTGACATTTATTGACCAATGTTTGACTGGGATTTGACTGAGGCTTGACTTTTCTGGCTTCTTTTTGTACTCTTATCATTCTCGACCTGTCTCCGTGCATATCATTGCATACTCCGCCGCTGCACTTGACGTTTTTTATTGATTTTTTGACTTATCCGTACCTGTACACACAAAACACAAATACACGCACATTTTTGCTATTTTTGGATTGTTTTGGGTTTAATTGGGTTATTTTAAGTATAAATGGATATGTGTATTTTACACGTATCAAAATTCCCCAAACTAAACGATTGTGTGTCCTCACGCAATATTACATGCCTTATAACCAAATACCTCAAAACTTCCCCAAACTAAACCTTTGAAAAGTAGCAAAGATTTTTGTTTGAGAGAGATAAGAGATCACAAGTTATAAAACACCCGACTTCCTATTTTCTAAGATTTTTCTCTTTTTATGATTTTTCTTGATAATTAACTACCTAAATTTATTTGTATTGACATAATGTATTGTTTTCATTACCACATTGGTAACTTTGAGGATCATAGAACAAAAAACATAATTAAGTGTCAAAAACATAACTTCATCATCCCCGATTTTTCACTTTTCCCATGCTAAGCTTAAAAATAAGATCACTGCTAATTACGAACTAAGATGCTAAGACTACTTATAATTACAACTTGTGAATTCTTCTTCCCGACATAAATCATTTATTAAGGCGTGTGTGTTTAAATTAATTTAAACCATTAAACCCACATATTAGATAGATGAAATCCGACCAAGCTTTACACATGGGCATTTTCGGCTAATATGTTAATCACTTAGAAGAATCACAACTCAAAGCAAACAAAAACCTACTTAGCTAAGACATCGTTGGTTCACTTGTTCCATAATTGACTTTCTTCTCTAGCGATCCCAACATTATCGGGTATGTGTAAGGGATTTGACCACACCATCCGGAGAAATACTAACCGTAAGCCTGTGAAACTTCCGTGAATAAGCTTTGTAGTCTTTTGCAATACTTAGCTCAAATAAGAATACCTTGGTTTTAGAAATATGAAACTTATCTATTTTTTCTCTAACTTTGCAAACATTATAATTCTATTTCACATTCATTTAGGCTTAGGAATTGGTATTCACTTTTATTTCAACGACACATTTCGGCTATCGCCTTACGACAAGAGCTCGCGTACTTATTATGATATCATCCCTATTATACATCCTCACCATCCTTTCTTTCGATGTCACATCGGGAGCGAACCGACAAATGCCCATGTACTTTATTGCGATGGAGTTTGCATATTAATTATTAACACTTAAGGATTTATAACTTGCATCCTTTTTATTTACCAACTACAATTTATAGATTTTTTTTATTTTTTTTATTTTTTTATTTTTTTTTAAATAGTAAAAATTTCGTATTTAGAAAACCAAAGTATAAACTCGAACTAAAATTCTTATTTACCAATGATGTTTGACTTATCATCGATAAAGTTTTTTCTCTGAATATGTTGATTAGACTTTTAAGAGTTAAATCTCTATTTGCAAAAATTAAAGAGAACCGTATAATTATTCATTTTAAGCGCTCCGGAGGGAAGAAAAATCAAAAGTTATTCTTATATAGCCTTTATGTTTTCCAAATAAACTTTGTTTAGCATCCTAATGCTGTGATAATTCTATTATCTTGTTCTTATTATTCACAAAGAAATTTGCAAATTACTGTAGCCTATATAAAAATTCAACTCGGCATATTTAAACCCCTACTTGAGATTAGCACAAGTCTCATTTACTAATGATTAAAGTTCTTGCATGTTTATTAGTCTACATGAGACTAGAACAGACTATCATTATTAATTGTTAAGGGAAGAAATGCTAGAACTCTACACGTTACGATCGGTTTCGAGGTCAAAAATTTATTCTTAATTCTTACTAGCGGAAAACCTTCATTTTGTCTTACACTTTGTTTTTTAATATGATAACTTAAAAATTTAAAAATTTTGCTATTATTTTTTTGTGGAAAACGACGTTCGTTGAGAACAAAACAATAAGCAAGCAACATCAAATCGATAGATTCCCTTCCCCAAACTAAAACGAAACATTGTCCTCAATGTTTAAAGTCAGGATTCTACGAAAATCTAAGCTGTTTATGAAGTATGCAAAGATAAACATTAATCGATAAGATGAAAGGATATGGATATCCCCAAACTAAATTCACACAAAGGATGAGAAGCTCGAGTAGAACGGGAAACAACACCGAACACGAGAGGCTTCAAAGAATTTATTAGGAGAATCCTGCAAAAATCACAACAAACAAGCAACAAAATCGAGAAATTGGAAGAGAACAAAGCCTTACCTCTCTCAACATCAAACATTTTAGATAAGAAAATAGAAAGAAAATAGAGATGATAAGCATGGGGTGAACTCCCACGAAGCGGGCTTGTTTTTTTATCACCGAGTCGCAAAGCTCGACTCGATACCTGAATTGAATTTAGTTATCCTTAGGGATGTTTGAGGTCAGGGATAACCATTGGTGGTGTTTCCCATCTATAGTAGTGGCTTAAGACGGTGGCAGTTGGACTTTTGAAAATTAGAACCATCGCAGTGTGTCAACTTGGCAGTGCCATAAGGATAAACTTCGGTAATTGTGAAAGGTCCGGACCATCGGGACTTGAGCTTTTCGGAGAAAATCTTTAATCTGGAGTTGAAAAGCAAGACTTGATCACCAACATTGAAGATTCGGTTCTTTATCTTGGAATCGTGTAGCTTCTTTGTCTTCTCCTTGTAGATTAATGAATTCTCATAAGCTTGATCACGAAGTTTGCTAAGTTCATTGAGCTGAAGCTTTCGATGATTGCCCGCGGTCTTTAAATCGAAGTTCGCATGCTTGAGAGCCCAATATGCTTTGTGTTCTACTATCAACTTGGTAAGTGACATGCTTTTCCATAGACTAACTTGTAAGGAGTACATCCAATTGGAGTCTTGTAAGCGGTTCTGAAAGCCCATAATGCATCATCTAACTTGTCTGACCATGAGGCACGGTTTTCTCCGACCGTCCTCTCCAAAATTCTTTTGAGACCTCGATTCGTGACTTCAACTTAACCACTCGTTTGAGGATGGTAAAGAGTTGAAAGACGATGGGTGACACCATATTTAGACATACTTTTTCAAATTTTGTCGTTACAAAAAATGGGTCCTACGATCGCTTTTTTCGATGCTCTCTGGTAGCAACGAATGAGAGAAAAAGGGTTTTTAAGAACTTAACAAAGCTACCCCTAGCATCGTTGGTAAGGGAGCGCTTTCGCTTCAACCCACTTGGAAAAGATCGGCGACGGATACTAGCAATTATTTGTTCACCCCTAGTGAGGAAAAGGTCCCATAAATTAAATTCACCATAAATCGAAACGCTCACAACTTTGGATTGCCCATTTTTGATGGTCATCTCATCAGATGAGAGATTTTTCCTTTGTCTTTGACAAGCGTCACAAGTTTTGACAAATTCGTAGGCTATCCTCTATATAATGGTTTGGACCTGATAAAAACCGGCATCAAATACTTTCCACGAGCTGTGATGTTAAGCACTGGTGATGGCCCACGGTGGGTCCTTCATTGCAAAGCTTTGAAATTTCACTGTGCATTCTTGGCCACATACACATATCTACGGATGATTTGATTGCAATTATTCGAAAAGACGATGGGATCATACCAATGTAATGCCTTTTATATCCTTGAAAAACCCTCTTCTGTTGACTCGTCATTCCTTGATAAGAAAAATTCCCCGCTGTGGTAATTTGCTATGTCCGGCAAACCATGGGTATTTTGATCTTAATGAGAAGTCACAACATTTAAAGTTTCAAGCGGGAAAGTTTGGTAATCTCTTTTGGATTCAAAACATTTTCATACAGTTTTCATGACGAGAGTAGGTGATCAGCTGCATAGTTTCAGCTCCTTTTAGTATCGACTAACCTTTAAAATCAAATTCCTGAAGAAGTATTGAACATCGAAGCAATCGTGCTTTGGCGTTCTTTCTTGTTGAAGAGATATTTCAATGCGGAGTGGTCCGTGTAAACAACACTCTTGTTCATGATTAAATATGATCGAAACTTCTCGAAAGCATAAACAACTGCAAGCATTTCTTTCTCGGTTGTTGTGTAATTCGATTCTGCTTCAGTCATGTCTTTCGTGCATATTGTATTGGTCGATAATGCTTCCTCAATACCTGTTCTGCCCGAGAAAACCGCACTATAGCCTGACTTAATAAGCTATGAACTAATTTAAATAACCTAATAATCTATTTTTAGAAACAAGTTAAGCAATATGTTTGTAAGAAAATAAGCTATAAAAACTAAAATAAGCATTTGACAAAACCTGAGACCCAAACAGTCCCTACAGGGATCTTTAAGCTTATTTTCCAATAAGCTCTTGGATCCTTGTGAGGAAATAGCTTATGCAAGCTTATTTTATAACTAATAAGCTTCCTAAAAATGCTTCTGAAAATGATTTTGAAAACAAAGTAGAGCTTAATGAAGACACTAAGAAAACAGGCTTAAGACTCAGCATGTTCTGAGTTTGCTTTGGATTTGAAAAGACAAAGTTCACTTTTGCAGCTTAAAAACAGATTAGTAAAGGATAGCTTATTTTGATAAAGCAAATTGAAAAAGATGATTAATGACCTGAAAACTATTTGTTACATGAAAAGCAAAACGCTAAAAAAGCTATTTTTAATTCTCTAAATTAAGCTAGAAAATGAAGGTTTGTCTATTATAACTGTTGATGCAGTTGACACAATTGACCCAAATTTAAACTAAACAAAATGCAGGCCTATTGAGACTATTCTAACACTCTTAAAACACAAGTTTAAATGTAAATTAAGTAAATGCAAAAGCTAGAACTGATCTAAGCTAATAATGCAAATTCTAATAACAGGTTTGACTTTTAAGCTATTAACTTTTGAAAACTCAATGGAATTATTCTTAACTTATAAACAAATAGCTTAAAAACAAATTACTAAATTTGAGTTTTAATACCAACACAAAAGACTAAGAAGCTATAAACAGCACTAACCTATGGTTAGTGCTGCTGACCCAAACACCCCTTTAACTATGATCCATTCCATTTTATCTTATGAAATAGAAATTTAAAGCTCAAATCCTAATTACCAGATAACAAGTAGCTTAAGACAACTATGATAAGCAAATAACAAAGAGCAAATAAGCCAGAACTAATAAGCTACTAACTAAGCTACTTATTTTTGGTTTTTCAATGATTTGTGATAGATTATGAAGAAAACTAAGATCTAAGCATTATAATTATGAAAACAGATAAGCAACAACATTCATAAGCATAATAAGACAGGTTTAACTACTAATAAGCAAACTAATAAGCATAATAAGTAGAATTAAGCAAGAAATTAAGACTTGTAAAACTAAAATGAAAAACTTACTGTGCCTTAGCTAACAAAGGCATCAAAGGATATAGACGAGCTGTCTACAAGCTCTTGTACTTTTAAGAATAAGCCAGTATTAGTCCTTATGTGCTCTTTATGGTTAGTCATCTTCCAAAAATGCTCAAAATCCAATAGCATAGGTAATTAAGCTGATTTTAGATTTAATTATTTAATGAGCTTATTATAGCTCAATTTGAGCTTAGAGACTTAAAGAGTTGATCTGGTTTTGAGATGCTTATGTAAACTACTTAGCTTATTAGACAAAGTTTTAGGTAAAAGTGAGCTTTAGAAAGTAGATAAAATTTTGTCACTTGTATTCTATTAATGAAAAACTGCTTACAATATTGAAAAAGGAAATTACATCAAACAAACATTAAGCTAAAATATTTTAAATGAAAATTACAAAAGCTAAAGTTCAAAAGCTAAAAAATTACATAAGCTAAAATTTTAAAAGCTAAAAACTAGATAAGCTAAAAAAAAACTTGATTATCCCCATTTGTTGGTGAAACGTGGGGGCTATTTATAGCAAGAGATGAAGGTTATAGGACTCTTGCTCTGACTCTCTTGTCCTTGATCTTGGCCCTTGAATAAATTCCAATCATTGAGTCATAATTTGAGCCGTTGGATCACTTTGGTGAGCACACGGATTGCCAATGTGGCATTCCGTGTGTCAGAGCCATTGTGCTTCTTTTTCACACATTTTAGTGTAAATCCCTCTTGATAGGTGTGTTTTCTCCTTTGCCCGCGTGTCATTCCCTTTTGGGTTTCCACCAATGGGAGCGTTTGGAGACGTATAGCTTTGTCATATCATTGCTTGTCACTTGAATTAACTAGCCACGTAGCCAATTTGCATTTACCCTTTGTTTTGACGCCTTTGTTTTGACGCGAGGTTAAACGAGGAAGGAGATGAATAGTAAAAACTACTTTTCCCGCGTATTTCTTTTATAAAAAAAAGTGCGTTTGATTTCTTTTGTCCTGGCTTATACTTGTTGACTTTGGGCTTATATATAAAGATCGGGCCTGGGTAAATTGGGCTCGGGTAAAGGGTAATAGGTTATAAGGATTTGGTTTTAACGACCGTTATCTTTTACTAATAAAAAGATAATGGTGTTAGAGTTTTAGGGGCTTTTTATGAATTTTGATTTAACATTAAGGGCATTTTGGGAATTTTTGGGTTTTGTCATTTAGTGAGTTGACTTTGGTTGACTTTGAAAGCATTCTCCCGGCTCTTGTACACTCTATCCGTTCCCGTGTCCGTGTTTGTCCAGTTTTGACCGTTTTCCTGCGATTTTTGCATTATCCGTACCTACACAATCACAAAGACAAAACAAACAATATACAAGCATTTTAAGCATAATTTTGTCTTTTATGGGTCATTTTTGATATAAAACGGATATGTGTTTTCACACATATCAACAATCTTGTTGATACTATATCAAAATTCCCCAAACTAAGCGATTGCGTGTCCTCACGTAATATTATATGTTTTAAAACCAAATACCTTAAAACTTTCCCAAACTAAATCTTTGAAAAGTAGCAAAGACCTTCATGGAGAAAGTTAAGAAATCACAAGCTTTAAAACACCCTATTTTCCCATTTTTTTTATATATAAACTTAGAATATTTTGACTTTCATTATTTCCATAATTGTTAGGGATCATAGAATAAGATGCATTTCGATCCGAGAATGCCCCAAAAAGGATAAATTCATCGTCCTCGACTTTTCACTTGCTCCAAACCAAGCTTAAACGAAATCACAGCTAAATATCAATAAAAATGTTAACACTACTCATATTTGCAACTTGTGAACTTTTCGCTCCCGACAATTAGTATATCTTAGGTGAATGTGCTATTTTGAATTTCAACCATGGATCAACGTTTTACAAAATACTATGCTTCACGTTCCACCCAAG